>JAPMOB010244374.1:0-48396 GCA_029875015.1 Lepomis gibbosus | reverse complement strand
TGTGTGTGTGTGTGTGTGTGTGTGTGTGTGTGTGTGTGTGTGTGTGTGTTTGAAAGGCTGCACCAGGAGAAGCATGTTGTGTTATCACAAGAGCTCTCTGATACTTGACATGTTTTGGTGTGTGAGTTTGATTTGTGAACCGTGACCTTGGAGATGGCCTCCTACCTTACCTCACTGTTTGATACGGAGCCACCGAAGTCCTGGACTTATTTTCTTATCTTGTGCCCACGAGTTTATACCGCGAAACTTGTCTTTTTTTATCTCTTGTTTACCATACCGGTCAATGTGAATTGTTTCCATAAGATTAACTGAACTTGTGTTTATTGTCAAAACGTGCAGCCACTCCAGGCCAGTAAAAGGGGGCAGGCATTTTACAGGATCATTTGGGCACAGGATGATAAGTTATGATCTTGTGCCCACAAGGTTTAAAGAAACAAAACATTTGTCAGGACTTCGGGAGACTCTATATTTGGATGTTAAATCAGTGATGTTTGATGGAAATGTCCACGTGCATGATTCTGCATGTGTGTTCTGCACCTTCTAGATTTTCTTCTTCCTCACTGAACACAATGTTTACAGACGGATGGTTTAAGGAAGAACACATAAAAAAGAATAAACGAAAAAAACATTAAAAACTAAAGATTCAAACTGGAAAGTGTGTAGAAAAAAAAGTTAGAATATGTGTGACGCATTCGGGCTGTGTTCAACAGTTCAGGGTATTGATGCCTTCTTATCTCCACACTCTCATCCACAGAGTGTCTCTGATGCATTCTTGCTGCATGTTACGAGTCCAGTTGGTTACTTTTTACCTCAAAGACGTGTTTGTTTAATACCCAACAGGGTTTCACACAAGAAGATTGCAGATGGATAAATCTGTAGATGTAGTTAAAATGTTTACCACATGTATTTGTGTGATTTGAATGGCTGCACATACTTCACATTACAAAACATCAGGTTAATAATAATAACTGAACTAAATGACTTACAGGCGCCAGGTAGGTTAGCATGATAAGATATTTTCCTCATATTTTTATCTACATAAATGCCTCAGGTATGAGAATATATACGTATAAATCAAATAAAAGGGTGGTTAAGTTATCACAAGGCTGCTAAAACTATTTTCTTTTCTTTTTTCTTTTGGAACCTATGTTGCAGCTCTTGAACTTGCTGCACCTAGCTGTACCTCTTCATTGGTGTGTCTGTGACAAAACAAACCTGCACTAACATGTGACAAACATGTCACTACTGCAGCAGCAGCTGTTCAAGTACTGTTTACAGAGGTTCCTAAACAGCACACGTTGCCTCGAAGAGATGCTAATACTTAAAAGAAAATGTCATTAAAGTGTGATTCCTGTATTTTTAAACCTGGGCCATATTTTTCACATATTTTGTGATCCAAATGACTAGTAAGTACAAAAGTTTATGTGGCAAATTAAAAAGTCCTTCATAATTATGTCCACTAAAAGAGCTTACAGGAACAGATTGTTCTAAGTACTAACTGATAACTTAGACTGAAGGACTCAAGTGAAGTAAAAGTACTGTAAAATAGTTTTAAAGGATCATTTCATTTCTGAGATTTCAGAGCAAGAATTCTCCTAGAGCGAGACTTCAGCTTCCTGTTAGAAATAAAGGTTGTCACCTGGAGTCACTCATAGGGATCCTTATAATTTTTTGTGGACGTCATTTTGATGGGTGTAGCTGCTCCGAAATAATACCTTGCAGCCACTGCAGCCGGTTTGAGGTTGCCTGCTAAAACCTTCAAAAACCTTTTGTACCTTTGAGTCGACCCCAAAATATGTGAAAAAAGGGCCCACGTTTAAAAATATACAAATATTGGAGGATTTTATTCCAGCTTTACTTCCTGAGATTATGAGATAACTCACAGAAAAACTAACCAGAAAGAGGACAAAATGAGAAGGCACCTCTGTACAGGAAATTCAAGAGAGACTCAAGAACTGTGTCGACTGAAAATGAACAGAAAGGTTTGACAGACGTACAAAATGCAACAATAGGATTAAATTTATCGAATACATGACTACAAGCTAAGAAAACAGTTATTTTTATCACAAAATACACTATTCAAATCAGTCACTTGTTCTGTTTCCCATCATGCTCTGCTGGTGCCTTCAGTCTCCTCTGATGAAGCGGTGGAGCTGCTGTGATGACTCGTGCAGTTTGATGAAGGCCAGCAGACTCGGCCCTGTTTGTCTTGGACAGAGTCGTGGCGGTCTGAGCAGAGCCGAACTGTGATTAAGACTCTGAACAGAGGAAACAACGTGAAAAACTTCCTGCGTTCCGGCTGAAAAATGACCTCAGACTTCTTTTTTTTTTTTCAGATCACAGAGAGAACGGAGTCGCTGAACCGCTCGCTGAAGAAAAGGTGAATATCATCAGTTTTACTGCCACAGTTGTCATTGACTGCAACAATCTATCAAATGGAAATATTTTGGGTGCTTCATTTTAGAAACATTTGCCCCCAAAGTTCATATTGGTATGATTTGGAAATTTGGGGATATCACCTTGAAATTGAAATAAACTTGTACACATTTGTTATGAAGCAGGGACAGACAAAATGAAGTTGCAGAGGAGTGATACAGATCTGCAGACTGCCTTTGATAAATTCAGCAAAAAAGACAGACAGAGCTGCAGCTTAACTCTCGATCTTCTCTGATTAAATGTTTAGTCTACAATGAAAAAAGTGGAAAATGCTGCTGCAGCAGCCTGAGGTGACGTCTTCAAGTGTCTTGTTATGTCTGACCCACACTCTGATTTTCAGTTTACAATGAAATGAAACGGAGAAAAGGGGCAAAAGCTCACATTTATAGGAGCTGGAGCCGGACAATGATTTGGTGGATTAATAAGTGATTATCGCTGTTGTGGTGGATTCATTTTCTGTCAATCAAGTAAGTTGCAGCTCCGGGTTTCTCTCGGTCACATTGTTTCTGAACACTGATGAAGAGGGTCGGAGGTCTCCACCCTCTCTCAGTGCATCACCCTCCTCAGCCGTGATTTATGGCTGTGCTTAACTCCGTCCAGATGCAGGCGGCTGTGTTTTCTCTGGTGGTTGGTGAGGTATGGCGGCTCCAGGCAGTCTGCAGCAGGAAGTTATCAGCTCTGAGGAGCTCTCAGCAGGAGTGAAGCCTCTGTGTGGATGCTTGTATTTTAAAATAACTGTACCAGGAACAGGGACGGTGTTCAGAGGAGGCATGATGTCAGCAGGCAGCTGAACCTTTGACTCCAGCAGCGTTAGTGCCCGTACACGTTTCCTCTCACTGCATTCAGATATTTCTTCTAAAAGTCAACAGAAAAGATAATGATCATCAGTTTCATTTCAGGATCCAGTCTGACATCATGTTCATGTTAGCACAGAAGCCACGGTAGCGTTTACATTTACAAGCAGGTATTTACCAAAGTTTTTCATAACAGTTGCAGTAATGTGTTGATTTAAGATTGGATTAAGGTCATGTTGTAGGTCCTAAGTTGACTTACAGCATGCTGGTGAACATAGTGGCACATTTAGCTGCTAAAATCAGAGGTGGTGATGGAGCAGTGGATAAGACGCACTCCTTTGGTGCGAGAGACCCGGGTTCAATCCCCCACTGTGACACATCCACCAATGCGTCCCTGAGCAAGACACTTAACCCCTAGTTGCTCCAGAGGCCTGCGACCGCTGACATAAATAGCAATTGTAAGTCGCTTTGAATAAAAGTGTCAGCTAAATGAATAAATGTAAATATTTCCTTTGCGAGTAGGTGGAGACCTAAAAGAATACTGGTCTTAAATTCATCAGCAGCTGTTTGCTGATATATTGGCCACAACTACTTTGTTATTCCATAATGCTAGCCGTTGGCTGTCGGCCCACCACTGTGACTGAAACATCTCAACTATTCAACTTTTAGATGGATTTCAGTGACATTTTGTAAAGGCATAGATGGTCCCCAGAGAATGAATCCTTATGACTTTGGTGTTCCACTGACTTCTCCTCTAGCGCCACCTTGAGATTGACATTTGAGGGTTTGACATTTCTCAACAACTTTTGGATGGATTTCCCAAAAAATGTTCAGAAATGTAGGTACCCCTGTGGAGGAACTGTAATGACTTAGATGATCTTCGGACTTTTTAATCATCTTTATGACTTCCCCATCAGCCACAAGTAAGACTGTGAACATACACGTTAGTACAAGACCAGTCAGTATGAGCATGTTAGCATGCTGACATTAGCATTTAGCTCAGCTAGTTCAGCCTTACAGAGTTGGCAGCATGGCTGTTGTTTAAACTTTGTCTTCTGCCTTCAAGAAATAAATAATTGCTGACTTTTTCAAACATTTAACAAGTTCAGGTGAATCTGCAGTTTGCTGCTGTTTGCCTGTGTAGTTTTCTTTAGCAAACTAAACAGTTCAATAAACAAAGGTTTGCCAAATAACTAACTTTAACAGGAAATATATGAGGAACATGAGAAAAACACTGACAATGTTGGCATGTCACAGGAGGTTCTGGATATATTTTAGTTTATATTTTAATCAGTTATCTGTATTTGTGCAACTTTCTGCCGGTCTGTAGCTGTGGCATTGCCTGAACCAGGAAAATACTAGACGTTAGATTCATTACTTTTTCAGAATTCTTCCTCCTAGACAGACTGATCCTCTAACTTTATTACCAAGTCACACCTTCCAGCAGTAAAGTAAGCAGCTCATAAAAACTATCGATCCAAACGTGTGAGATCAGCTGCGCCTCTGCCGTTTCCCTTCATCAGTCATGACATCATCAGGTGTTAACCTTCTTTTTTAAAGCGGTTGTTTCCCTGCGGCGGCGCCCCAGACATGTTGAAACAGGCGGTTCAGATGATGAATGAGCCCCCCTCCCCCCCACTGTGATGGAATGACATCATCCAGCAGCACAGCTCGTATCTGGAGCATCACAGGGAGGAGGAAGGTGGCGGAGGTTTGGAGGAGTTTGGACAGCTGGACGAAAGAATGAAACCCTCCTGCATCTGCAGGAAGGTTTATGTGAACAGACGTTCATATAAACCTTCATTCATTGATCCACAAACTCACAAGGCAACATCAGCTCCTGGAGTTCCCATGTGCTGCTCTACTCTACACTGGCAAAACATCGACACTTGTGAAGAACCACTTAAGATGGAATTGAAGGAGAAATTAAGGGTTGATCAGCGTAAGAAAGTCAACACATTAAAGTCATTTTAACTGGTCATATTTTGTGTTTTCTTTGAATCAGTAACAGCTTCAAGAAGACGCAACCTCTCGTACTGCTGCCAAAGATTGACGACAAGCTGGAGCAGTACGCCCACGCTGTGGAGGTGAGCTCACGAACACACACACACACACACACACACACATAAAAAGTGGTCAGAATTTAAAGACCCTGATCATATTGTTCAGTTGGTGAAGGATTAAAGATGGCTGTACTATATATTGATGAACTGCATTTTACATGTGATTTATGTCCATATATATTTCTGTACTTATGATATAAGTCATGAACATAATGAAGTTGAGCTTGTTTGTTATATATGTTAATAAACGTGCGCTGTCGTTGTGTATTTAGTTTTGTTCTGTTTTCCAGGCTTGTTTTGCTTTGTCGTTAGGACTGTGGATCTTTGTTTTGTCAAAACACAAAGTACAATGAAGATTGTATAAATTGGGAAATTATTTTTTTAAAGAAATGAAAAGCACAATTTGGCGGGTGAACGATTGTACCTGAAGTCACATAGTTGAAACAGTTTTGATCAAACAATATGCACTTTTTGCCATGGCGGAGGAACCTGTGCCGTGAAACGTAAAATAACAAGCCCCTCCTCACCAGAGAAACGACCGTAAAGGTCGTCCTTTAGTGGCCGTACGATGGTAGCAAAGCTCAGATGATGTATAATAAATCCGTGGAACTGCCTGTTCCTGCCTGCAGAGTTTCATACACAAGCCGAGTCGACCTTTTGTGTGAAATAACTACACTGTCTAAAGTGTCGGTACATGGCGCCTGAGATTAACACGGGTTGCGTTTAAAGAGGTAAGATGTGGTGGCGGATGGGTCCCACCCAGGCCTGTCACTCAGGAGAACGGCATTCGAGTAAATGTAGAGTTGTTTTTTGTTTAAATAAATTAAATAAAAAGGGACTGCACACACTGTCCAGAAGTCATAAAATGTAAGTGGAAAAACACCTTTAGGGAAAGACACAAATACACAAAGACCAAGACAGGATTGCACACAAACACAGAAGGCCCACTGATCACATCCTGTTGGTCTCACTCATCAGAAACACACCTGTTTGCAGACAAACCGTCTCACTGCTCAGATCAGGCAGCGAACAGACAGGTGCTGCTGTGACTCATTCATAGCAGCATATACGGGCATTCAGGACGAGTTCAGGCTTAGCCTCTCTCACCTGATTCACACCTGTTACACCATCCAATCACGCTGTTTTGACCTGTTCTCACGCTCAGTTCCTCAGTTTGAACAGTTTAAAGTGCTGCTAGCGTCCCCTAGAGGCCACAGTGTCCATTACAGCCGCAGTATGAAGACAATAGAATTAACAGATGATTAAGCTATTAGAGTTTTACCTGTTGTGAGAGGGATCAATCCTCTGGGGAGCAGGAACACGACCAGGACATTTCATGGAAGTCACAGTTTTGACCCTTTTAAAAAAACAGTTTGACATATTGGGACATATGTTTAGTAACTTTCTGATGAGAAGATTGATACCACTCTCATGTCTGTACACTAAATATGAAACTACAGCCAACAGCTGGTTAGCTTAGCTTCACACAAAGACGGGAAGGAGGGGGAAACTGCTAGCAAGGCTCTATCCAAAGCAACAAAATCCACCTACCTGCAAGCACCTCTGAAGCTCAATGATAAGAAAGAAAAAAATAGGCTGGTGCATAACCTCCAATAAAAATGTCAATTGTCATTTTTAAAACCAGATGTTCAGAGCTCTGTATTTTTATTCTTCCCTTCCCTGTTTTCACACTTCACCTCAGGCATTTCCCAGGCTGATTAACAGCACGGTGAGCGGCCTGTTGTAAACTCAAGACACTGTTATTTATGTAGCGCTTTAAAAAAAGAAAAACAGGTTTGACTCAAAGTTCAACAGAGGACAGAAATCACAGGTGTGAAGAAGAAAGAATATTCTGACCACAAACCAGTCTTGAAATGGTCTTTATATCTTAGTTACAGTGATAAACTTTATTCAAATATAGTATTTTTATTAAGTATGGAGGCCAAGGCTGCTGATGCTAAAATAAAACATATTCAAGTAACTGAGACTTGATTTTTATTTAGAAAGAATAAATGAGTGAATTAACTTGTGTACATATGGATGGAGATTGTCAATTGAAAATGTAAATGTGAGAATCAATATTTCTGTCTTTAAATTAAAGTGACAAATTATTGTCACTTTATTTGTTACATCAGTCTTAAACATTGAAAAACAGTAAAGATGTTAAGACAACAATCTCTTCAAGTCATTAAGTCTTTATTTATTTAAACAAGTGAAACAAAGTTTCAGTGTATTTCAACTTCTTTTAAGTATTTTTTTAATATCAAGGTTCTATTGCAGCGACTTATTCTCTCCAGTTTGAAATTGCTGACATTAATCATCCAGTTTGTACAAAATATTGTTGAATTACAGATTTGTGATAAGAAACAGGTTAAAATATTTCCTCTGCAGTAAATGGGAACATATCATTTCATTAAGTCTGAATTATATAGAAAGTGTCTCATTAATTTGTGGTTAATCTGAAAATGACCAGATTCATTTGTCCAAGCAGAAGTTTCTGTGACCATGAGATTACTAAACACATGAAAATTACAAAGTTGTCATATGAAAGTATTCATGTACACTAACTAACTCGGGGCTGTGCAGAACTCCCAGGAGGCACGGGCAGTGAAGGCATCACTGACCGACCTGCCCAGCTCACCCGAGGTCGTCGCCTCCAAGAAAAACCTATTTGAGGCCGGCGAAGCCTGGAGCCAAAGTCCCACCAAAGGAGCGACCTGCAAGGTGAGGAAACACTCACACACCCGGTTTACTTTCTCCTCCAAAAAAACAGTCTTTTAAAAAACTGGTGTCCTTAAATCCTTGTATTTCTAAATCTAACAGATGTGGTTAGGCCACAAAAAGGGGAGGTGGTTTTCCAGCATTTATTTTCTCCTGCAGAAGAAACACATGAATTGTTTTTTGGTTTCTTTCTGCAGTTCAATTACCTCAACAATACATAACGTCAATGTGTGTTTCATTCTTTTTCTTAAAATATATTCAAATACATTATTTTAACCTTACAGTGTGTATTTTGAGAGCCTTTAAAATTGCCCGGAAAACCTTGGACCTAAATTTTAACAACAGATCTCAGGTTCCAAAAGGGACAACAGTGATACCCGGTGGGGCCAAGGAAAACGGTGTTTGGGATAGGGTGACTAAACCGAGAAAACAAAAATTATAGCTGATATAAATAAAAATTTACAAAGTGGAAATAAGAATGAATAAAATGCATTATTTAACCTCGTTACAGGAAAGATTAAAAATGTCTCACTTTGCTGACTATCCCTGTGGTCGTAGCGCAAATACGAGGCACTAAACACCAGAGACAATGAGATGAATCGGTGAAAAGCAACAAAAATAACAACAAAATTTTACAAGAATTGTTTTTTTTTCTAATAAGGTTATATCATCAGAATAACACTGTAAGCTATAATTCTTTATCAGGTACAGAGAAATAAAAAATATCAACCATAAAAATATGATTTTTCATTCCTCCTGACATGACAACAAGCTTATTTTTTAAGAGTAAACTAGTTTCTGCTGATAGAAAGATGATGTATTTGATTTTTCTTCTGTGATGAATGCTGTACAGAAGACATGGACTGCATCACTGTGACAGATGAAAGAAACTATAATTATTGTGGTGTCATGCACAATAATTAAACATAAAGTCTGACTAAATTACAAAAGAGGGTCTGTTTACATTAGTGAACCTTGAGCCAGATGATGTTTACGACTAATGTGGCTCCCAGACTCTGAAACTGAACAGGCTGCACTCACAGACGGCAGGACTCTGTCCCGTCAGGTGTTTTTGATGTATTTTTATTGAAGGTAAACAACTGTAAAAATGAGTGCAGACCTGCAGGCAAATCTGACAAGAAGCAGACAGACCTCTTCTCTAACTCCTGGCAGCAGTTCTGATTTGCTCATGTGTTTAGTATCAATCTGTTTTATTTATTTTATTGAAAAAAAATAATTTAATCAAACCAGACAGTTAATTGGGAGCAAATTTCATCCGGATTCAGATTGAAAATTCACTAAACTGCTTCAGAACACATCCCAGACCAAACAAAACATCTTTTTTAATTTTTTGTCTGCATCAGGACACAGAGGGGTTAAAAGTGGGCGTGGCCAACCTGATCACTCAGTGGGTGAAGGGTCCCTCTGACGGCAGCAGACAGTCGCTGTGCAAACCCGCAGTAAGTCACAAACACAACACATCTGCAATACTCGTTAATTGAAGACTTGTGTTAGTAACAAAGTATTTTTTGTTGGTACTTTTACTTAAGTGAAGTATTTGAATACCACTGACACCACTTTGATTTGATGTGATGTGTTCAGGTGCAGCTTAAAAGTTAGTAATGTGAGATTTCCCTCTTGTGGAGAAACAAGAAACAATGTCCAGACTATTCTACATTTCTACTATTTGAGAACTAACAAACCTACTGTGTAATTGCTTCAAATTAATAAAAAGAGTATTTAGAAACCATGGGAAAATAAAAAGTAAAAATTACTGAAATAAAAAAATATCCTTTTTTTTAAATTTCAAAACAAACTTGATGTTTTTATTGTACAGTAAAAGTTCATATTTTAAACCTTGTGAAAGACAGAAGCACTGACAGCAAAGATAAAAAAGTATCACGCTTTTTTAAAGAAAGATCATCTTGTATTTTTATTCTGCATTATATGTGCTGGAACTATTTCGTGTCAAACGACAGTGTATCAATCCGCTCAGTGCCTCTGTGCTTTGTGGGTTGCCAGATTTGGTCTCTGTTCAGGCACGATGATGCCAAACCTGGTGTTGATAGGCGTGTTTCTGAACCTTGGACAGAACCAGGCTAGCTGTTTCCCACTGTTTCCAGTCTTTATGCTAAGCTACGCTAACCAACTCCTGACTTCAGCTCTGACTGATATCTGAACCAAAATGTTGAACTAAACCGTTTTGATGCATCGTCACAACACAAAACGTCGACCATGTTTGTATTGATTACTGATTGATTTCTGTCAGGATGTGAAGCCTGGAGATGTGATGCAGAAAAAGAACATGTGGGAGGTGATTGGAGACTCATCAGGGCAGCCGGGGCAAAGGGCCAAGGTGAGCGCACACACACAAACATGAAATGGTAAAGATACGGTTAATCCTTATTGTGCATCCTTACAGGCTGATAAATGCATGATAGTGAAAGTGAACAAACGTCTGTGTCATCTCTCTTCAGCTCTCAGCAGCTGGTAAAAAGTACAAATTTATCGTCACTGGTCACGGCAAATATGAGAAGATCCCTGTGGACGACGAGGACGGAGGAGGGTTCACTAACGGAAAGTCCGGTAAGAACACAGAGAGGAAGTGTTGAAGTAATAAAAAATACTGCCAGAGAGTTATTGTGGTTCAGTGTTAAAAACTTAATTTTTACCAAGATATGAAAACATGTTGTTTCATGTGTGAAATCATATTACCACTTTAATTCCTCTTGTGAGGTTCAGTGGGTAAAGAAAAACACTGGCACTGCTGAGGGTCATGTTTCCATTTTATATCATTGGACATAATACTACAGCACAATAACTTAAGTCTTAATTAAAGGCTAACTTCAGTATTTATTATTTCCCAATGATTTTGTTTCTGGGTCAACATTTGTGGAAATTGATCCAGTGTTGAGCAAGCGCTCTGCAGCCGTAAAACAGGACTGCGATGTGATCTTTGGGGGAAATTGTGCCCCATCTAAGGATCCTACTATCCCTACAGAGATAGATCTTTCTTTAAAGAGTAAGATCATTTTGTTTTTAAGCACAATAACACGACAAAACAAAGACAGCAAAGTCACACAATAACACAAACAAACTAACCGACCGAGGCAGAGGTAGACCAGAAACCTCCTGTGTAAAATTATTGTTTTTATCAAGGGAGTCTGGTGGCTTTGACGAGATCGATATAGTGATCTGTGACATGTAGATCTGGTTAAACAAAAAGGTCTTGCTCTTAAAAAAAAAGGTGTATCTCTGGACAAAACAGTACAATCTTTGGCTCTGAGATGTACTTAATTATAAATTTAGATGTACAAGTACTTCTAGTTTGTACTTAAGTACACTTGCCAGCTGATCAGTGATGCAGGTGTGTGTCTCTGAGTCTGAAATTAGCCAACAGGTGAATCAGCTGTGTCTGATTCTCTGTCTGAAAACAAACGACTCCGATTTTTACTGAAATGAAATTCTCTGTCAGAAGTCCAATCAAGTTTATTTGTCGCACCTTTGGAGCAGGATGGCAGTACAGAGTGTTTCACATAGGAAAACAATACAGTTCAAAATCCTTCACTATAAATAAAATCTCAGTGATAATAAAATACAATAAATTAGATTATCTGTAGCACAGTTTATCCACGTAAATGCTAATCTGTGAAATAAGAAGTGTTTGTGTGTATATATAAAATATGTATTTTTTTGTATATATCATATTTTTCCTTCAAAAAGCCTCTTTTGCAGACTGGTCCCTGTAATGCTTATCAGTTTATTTTATTTTTATAAAAACCTTCTTTTGCCAGATGAATGAAAAATGAAGATTTTAAACTAGTTTGGAGAGAATCAGTGTCAACACATCTGATCTTCTGTTTGTGATTTTCCCATTTTTCACACCAAAAGTCCAAATCTAGAAAACTTCACCTAATCTAAAATCTTAATTTTAACATTGATCTGACATAATTTTCAATTTGTTGTTTTTGTCCTGTGGAAAATTATACCCACAGGCGTTACACGGACAATTAATGAAAAATCTTCCTGAATGTTTCATTCAGGTGTAGTCGTATGGAAGTGGAAAAAAATATTTCCCACAGACAGAAAATATCTTGTAAAAGCTGCTTCAACATTAGAGCAACACAGAAACACAGATAAAGTCAAGATGAGGGAAACTTTGCGCATTTATTTTGAAAGTGTCAACAGGTTCTGGTTCCTTAGGAGAGAAGAATCCCAGAAAATCTTCCCTTTAAGGTTTGAATCTCTCAGCTGTACCTAAATAAATGCACACACATTACAGACAACTTTAGAAAAAAAGTGTCACCGGGAGGTGTTTAAAAATAAAACTGGATAGCTCACGCTGCATTACAGTCATCTAAATCTACCTTTCTGTGTCTCTTGACCTTTGACCCCACAGTTGACTATCCCACTGACCTCCATCATGGCGGAGGCTGCTCTTCATAGTTCTTCTCTAACAACTTACACAAGCTTTTAGCTCAGCGGCCGTCTTTCAAGTCACAATGAAATCAAACATTTTGTTAGCATCTATAAAATATTTTTACAATATATTAGGAGAAACATTAGGGAGACATTTCTACTTGTTTCTGGTTTAGCTGTGTCCGAAATCACTGCATGGTGCACATTTTTATAGATGCAATAGGTATCATTGTGCAACTCTGCATGCAAATGGACAGTAATTAAGTGTCCTAAATCTCAGTTTAACCGCTCTGTTAAGTAAAGTAGTGAATGAGTGAATGATGTCTCTTGACTTCCAGAGTAGATAAGCTGTTAGACTTCATGAAGTTTGTTTATGTGATGATTTTTCTTATTCACCTAGTGTTTCTTTCCTGTTATTACAGAGAGGAGAGCCTTTTGAAGCTTTAAGATTGTTGAAATTTACATTTTTTTTCATTTAGCTCACACTTTTATCCAAAGCGACTTACAATTGCTATACATGTCAGAGGTCACACGCCTCTGGAGCAACGAGGGGTTAAGTGTCTTGCTCAGGGACACATTGGTGGATGGGTGGGGGATTGAACCCAAGTCTCTCACACCAAAGGCAGGCGCCTTATCCATTGTGCCATCGCCACCCCTCACAAAAGTCCTACAACAGAAATCGTTTAAAATGGACAGAAAAAGATGTTGCTAAGATACTGTATATTCATCTATTGATGCAATTGCTCTTTACAATACTGAAAATAAACTTAACAATATAAACAATAAAAATGAATTTTCTTTTATCTTAATCTCCCTCCTCCGTGCCCCTCCCCATCCAATCAAACCGTCTTTCTGTGCCAAGCTGACATCTGATTGGTGCATTTCTTTTTATCAATCCAACCCTGCGTTGCGCCCCGCCACACCCTGTTTGAACGGGAAGGAGGTGAAATTAAGATGCTCTTTAAATGTTGTTTTCATTGTGACTTTAAGAAAGTTCAATCACAAAACCTAACTATCTACAGCCAAAACAAATCATGCCTTACTATAAACATCCATTAACTACTGAGAGGTCTTACCCTGAGGCAAGTAGCACCATTTTTGAATAAAACTGGATATTTCAATGATCTGTTTCGAGAAACACTGACACCAATGATTTGTCTTAAAATCATTACATTTTACAATTGAATCTGTCTACAAGAACACAAATATTTTATTAAAACTTTTAGTGACTCAGTAAGAAATTTAAGCTAAACACTTTGTAGCTTAAATTGCATTCTAAATCTTGAGTGAACTACATATATAAATATAACTATAAATAGTAAGTTTTTCAAACCCACAATTTATCTATCTATATTTATTGTGAACATGTTGATGAAAGGAATAAATGAGAAGCTCCGAAACTACTTAAAACATAAACGCTTTAATCGGATGTGACGTCTGAATGACTTTAAGATGAACGTAGCTGACTCCTTCCAGCTACTAGTCCACAAATACAAACATTTAAAATCCAGACAGGAACGCACACAAATGCAACACAAAGCATTTGTCAAGTATAAATTTCAGGCCGAGTTTTCTATAACACTGCCGCAAACTACATTGGTTTATCACAGAGACAAAGATTCCAGACCTGTACATTAAACACATATCGTAACTTTTTTTCTTTACATTTTTGTCTTGGCAATTTTTATTATATATATTTATATATATATATATATATATATTATATTATCTTAAGTAGCAGTGAACCCTCTCGCTGTTCTATTAAAGTCTTTTGGTTCCTCGTCTTTACCTTTACGCCCAATTAGACCCATTTCAAAAACGGTTGAAATTTTTGTCACCGGCCTCGACGCGGCCTCTTTAAGCCTTTTAGCGTCAAACTTTGGACTAAACAGCAGCACAGGCAGCCGATGTGCAAACGAAGGGATCTCCTTCAGCTCGTCCTTTATCTCTTGCTTCTTCTCCTCCTCGCTCTTGTTTAATTCGATCTGATGCATGATGTTCTCTTTAGTGGAAAACATTTGGAAGAGGACAGCGTCCCACATTTTTGTTGCCTTGGGAGCGTCTTGGGTTTCGTTCTTTTCCTGAGCATCAGGCTTGTCGTCGGCCTTCTCATCGGCCTTCTCGTCTGCCTTTTTCGCCTCACTCTGGTCCTTCTCAGTGGCCTCCTTCTGAGAGCCTACCTCTGGAAATTTTGGCTCCTCCTGCTCCACCACCATGTGCTTCTTGAGTCGGGACCAACCGCTCACTTTAGATTTTATTCCCTTTGGCTTTTGTATGACTTTCAGAAGGGGCTCGGCCGCTGGGAGGGATTCATCGGCTTCCTTTTTCTCGGGCGCAGGTTTAAGTGCTGATTCTGCTTTCTTATCTTTTCCTTTGTCTTCACTTCTTTTTGTCTCAGCAGCAGCAGACATCTTAACAGGCAGAGCAGGCGCTGCTGCGGTGCTTGGCTTTGAGCCTTCGGCTTTAGTCTTGGTGGGAGCTACAGGTTTTGCTGGCTCTTTTTGATCTGAGATGTCTGCTTTTGTCGGAGTTCCTGATTTTTGCTGGGCAGTCTGGACTTTATCTTTGCCCAAAAGTTTTCTTACTGCCTTCAGAGGATCCTGGTCATCACCTTTGTGCAGAGGATGTTTGGCTTCAGGAGTTATTGTCTTTGGTTTGGTGACTTCTTGAACTGCTGTTTCCACCTTTTGTTTCTCAGGAGTTTTCCCCTCCACTGTTGGCGGTTTCACCTTTGGCGTTTGTTGAATCACAGTTTTTTCTTGTTTTGCTGCAACCTGACTGGAAACTGTACTTGTCTCTTGTGTTAAGGTTGTTCCTGGGCTGTCAGATGCTTGTGAAACAATAATGATAGGGACTGAGGGGGTGGCAGCAACTTTCTCATCTTTTAGATGGGCTTTATCCACGTTTCTGGGGTGTTCTTTGACTATAGAAACCTCAGCCGTAACTTGTCCTACAACAGATAGTTCTTGGCTGGATGTTTTAACTTCTGCTGATTCCTCTTTTGTAGTTTTAACCTCCTCTTCAGTTAGCGTCTTAAAACTAGAGATACCAAATGCTGGAGAGAAGGTTTTGATTCCGCCATAAGCGGCATATTCAGCTGGTGTCAATCCACGGTAAGTAGATTTTTGAGCCACTTGGGTTGGGGTTTTAGGTCTCTGAAAGGCTACAGGTGATACACTAGAAGGTGATGTCCCATATGTAGGTGTCCTTGGTCTTTTAAAGCCAGGTGATGTGGTCATAAGTCGGGAGGCCTCGTATGTTGGAGTCAGAGGCCTCTGATAGCCATAAGAAGTCACTACTGGTGGTGTTGGCCCAGATGTTGGACTTTTAAGTCTTTGGGAGGCAGCTGGAGCAGTTGGGATCTTTTGTCTTGTCAGATCAGGCTCTGATTTTGACTTTCTAATACTTTCTTGAATTGGTTTAGCAATTGGAGTCAAGCCTGAATTAATGTCTCCATTCAGTATTGTTTCACTAGGCTTAAGCTCGGTAACCTTCACACTTTGGGAAGCCGCTGAGCTGCTTGCAGCAGAAACAGTTTGGGGCGTTCTTGACCTCTCTGACTCTACTGTGATTGGTGACACTGCAAACAAAAGAGGATTGGGTCTTGAGATTTCAAAGACGGGCGTTGTAGCCCGAGTCATATGGTACGCCGGGGTTTTAGGCCGTCCCGCTGAAGTTCTTAGTGTCTGGAACTCATTGGTTGGTGTTTTAACTCTGTCAGACGTTGGAGTAGCTCTTTTGATTTCAGACGTCGGAGTAGCTCTTTTGTTTTCAGACGTCGGAGTAGCTCTTTTGTTTTCAGACGTCGGAGTAGCTCTTTTGTTTTCAGACGTTGGAGTAGCTCTTTTGTTTTCAGACGTCGGAGTAGCTCTTTTGATTTCAGACGTTGGAGTAGCTCTTTTGATTTCAGACGTTGGAGTGGCTCTTTTGATTTCAGACGTTGGAGTGGCTCTCTTGATTTCAGACGTCGGAGTGGCTCTTCTGATTTCAGGAGTTAGGATTGTATTTATTTCTGCTATTGGTGTAGCGCCTCTTCTGACCTCAGATTCTGGAGACAAATCTTGTTTTGTTTCTGCAGGTGTTTTGCTTTGAGGTACCGTGCTGCCAATAGCAGTTAATCCAGCTGAGTCATACACTGGTGGGGTCCTGGATGTCTCATAGAACGATGTGCTCGCTGTGTACATCCTAATTTGAGGGACTTCAAACATTGGTTTGGGCGATCTTGAAGGTTCGGTTGCTTTGAATGTTGGACGTGGACTTTTGGATTTTACGAGCGGGGTCAACACAGTGAGAGGACGAATTAGAGCTTGACCCCCTGTTATTGGATAAGGAGTCAGACCTGGACTTGTGGGCTTTGGCTGCAGGGTTGCTACAGCTGCAGCAGCTGGTACTGTTGCCTCAGGCACAGAAAAGACTGGTGAGACTCCAGAAAGGTGGGCCGATGCTGAATATGACGAAACAGTGTTAACATGCTGTGAGTGAGTGTACGACGGCATTGCCACTGTCTGAGGTGAGAACCTCGCTCCTCTGCCGTAAGCTGCACGTTGCGGGTAAGGGGACGCCACATGTTGATACAGCGGCCTGACGGTGAACCGCGGAGGCTGCTGGATGCTGTAGAGGCTGAGCGGTGTCTCTGGAGTCCTCGGAGGTGTACAGTGGTCACTGTGCTCAAGGTCAGGGCTTGCTTCGTTCACAGGGGAAAGGCTGGAGCGGAAAAGCGCGGCGGGCTGCGATGCCTGAGTGGAAGCCTTTTTCTTGGCAGTTCTCTTGAGGAGTTTCTGAAGCCGAACGTTGTCCTTTCCAGGTTTGGGCAGCAGGGGCGGGGGGTACTGCTGGGAAAGCAGGCCCGGCTGCGTGACAGCACCATAAGCGACAGCCATGAGCGCTTCAGCACCCTGGGTAGAAAAAAATCAGAAAAGGGAGATTCATACCGAGTCATTATCAAAATTCAATTTTATTTGTACAGCACCAGTTCATAACTAAACTCATCTCATTGGTCTTCATATAGAGTAGATCTAGATCGTACTCTTTGTCATTAACAGAGACCCAAAAATTCCAATTATCAAGTATAAAGTTCAGGCCAAATTCCTGGACTTACCGAGACCTAAACCCTGGACCCGGTCATAATTTGTGCACCTGTTCTATATTATTGATGCGTCTTAATAAGCTTTTCCTTTGGCAAAAAATTAAACCAGTCTTGCAGGTTTTTAATGGGTTAAGAGTCACTTTATTTTAACTTTGTTCATATCATAACAACCTGTCGGATTAACCCTTTATGAATTCTGTTGAGCTTTCACAAATGTAATGGTAATAAAATAGGGATTTGGACCACTTTATAATATCTACATGCTAAAAACTTTCTTTTTGTGTCTTTTGCAGATTTATATCATGGTGATTACTGAGGAGGTGTCGTCTCTTCAGGTTGTTTCCGCTTTGATCTCACAAAAACATCCGCTGGCTATCAAGATGTCAAACAGAAGCAGCAGTTTCAGACTCAATATTTCATTTATATCCAATAAATCACTTCTGACTCTCAGTTGGACAAGTACAAGCCAACAGCTCAAGCCCAAAAGATTTGATCATCAAATGTCTCTTTGATTTTGTATTTTATTTTCTGACATCCTGTTTCTATTATTATGTATATATCTGACTATGAGCTTCAGTGTCTCTGTATTCTTCTCCACGACAGTGTTTAGGTGAATCATTCCCAATGTCTAGTTGATACTTGTATGATGGTGTGTAGGGAAAAGTAAAAGTATTTTGAATAGAAAATATTTTACATGTTTCAATCACGTAGAGTTAATGTGTTATCTTTCCTGCACTAATCTTTGGCTAAAGAACAATCTGGTGAGTTTGGGAGGGAAGAACTTTGAAAGTTTGATACAGATGATAAATGATAAGATGATAAAAATAACCCAAAAGTAAATTTGGGTACATGGCTGCACCAAGTGAGCCACGTACCCAAAATTACTTTTATTTGGTATCTTGAAATATGTTATTTCTTCTCAATAGCCTTTATCTCACGGACACCTGATCTTTACAATCAAACTCCTGTGTATGTTTTATCAGCTCTGTCTCTGTACTACTGCAGAAAATGTTTCACCTTTGATATCCATTAACTGAGATTTCTGATTTTATGTGTTTATAACCCCTTTTCTTAAATAAATTAAAATAATTTTCTACTTTTTCAGTGCCCTCCATTTGATCTAATTTTTGTTTTATATTTATTGTTAATGTATCAAACTACTGCAGCTTAAACAAGACATTTTACTCTTACATCTGAAATGTAAACAAATTATGTCAGTCCATCCACTTTGGCCCAAAGCAAGAACTGGCTAAATGTCCATCAAACCATCAGTGGAAATTCATGGTCCCCAGAGCATTTGTTGACCCCTTTAACTTCTTCTTGTGTGAACGTCATGCAAAAATGTCCACCTGCTACACAAGAAATGAAATCGATCAAAATGAAATTTCCTGATTTTACTTTTTCCTCTTCCACAGAGGATGAACCCTTTTGATTCGAATGAATCTTTTCTGCAGTGCCACCCACAGGACAAACTTCATATTTTAGCTCCAATAGTGGTAAAACTTCAAGAATAGCTCATTTGTATTTATTAAGGAGGATGGAAAGAGTTTAAATAGTTCAACAACTGGAGAAGTGAAAATATTAAGAGAGAAACAATGCTGTTTCCGTTGCTAATTTAAACCAATAATACAAAACACTGGTTTGTTTTTAGCCTGGTGCTGCTGACATTTAATTAAAGTGATAATTGTAGCGTTTCAAAAACACATTATAAAGTTATCGAAGTAGAAAGGGCTGTGTATAAGACGTTGAAACCAAGAGTTTATAGAACTATAAAGATTCAAGCAAAAAGTCAATTTAACAAATCACATTTAAAGCTAATCCTATAGAATAAAACAAAAAACTAATTCAAATTCTAATATAATGTGTATGTGTTTACATAGATGGAAACTTTTCATCAGGCTTGAGAAATCTGTGAAATGTTCTCCTACAAGCTGTTATCCTTCAATTGAGGTGCAAACAGAAATATCAGTACCTTGTGTTTAAAGAGATTTCTACGCAGTTACAAAACATGTGTCCTAAACTCCACACACAGGTGTGCCGAGTATAAATCATCAGGTTAGTGACTTGGAGGGCTGTTTATAAAAACCAGAGATCAGAGCTGCAAGCTGGAAAACCAACAGGAGAATCCAGCTGAGCTCTTCCTGGATGATGTTACCTCCTCACTGCTGATCCTGGAAGCTTTTAGTCAGCCTAATTTTAGTTTGAAGGCAGAGAGGAGGCTGGCCAATCACCTGCTTCCCTTTTTTAGGACTCTTGGCTTTTTTTACAAGCTGCATCACTTTCACTGAAAACAATAAATCAGCGTGCTGTGATCCAGATCAGATGGAGCCTCTGTTGCTAACAACTTTAAATTTGGAAATTGCGTTTGAGGCCTGGAGAAGCTTAATTTTTATCACACAAAAATGTAATAAAACAAACAACATACTGATGATTTTGTTATTCTTGGAACACGATTCCTCCTCTGGGGAGCTGGAATATGATTGGAACATTTGAAAACCTGTTTTTATTTTGATGTTTCTTGTCAGATTTAGCGCTAGAGGAATGGGTAGCAGGTCAAAAGATATTAAGATTCATCCTCCAGAAACTATTAACATTAGCAAATGTCATGAAATCTGGCCAGTGGTGTTGATATGTCTTGCATGCAAAGAGAAATGTTGTCCTGATGGTGGCACTAGAGGAAAGGGGAAAAGGCTTGTATTGGGTCCATCCTTTGCCTCATATTTCTAAACATCTGATATTACCCTATGTTTGTGTTGATTCTTTGCTCTATAAGTAAAATCAGATCTCCCAATCAAGATATCAAATCTTTGACAAGAGAGGAACTTGCAGGTCTACGTTTGTGAGGTTCCAGTTTACAGGCTGAGCTTTAAGTGCAGCTTTGTCGTGTCAGGACCCTTCTCTCGCCTCTTCCTGCATAAACACACACATATAGATGTGTATATATATCTGCTGAAGGGTGAAAGTGAATGCAGAACATCCGACCTCATGACATCACAGCCCAACGACCCTGGATATAGAAATATATTTACGCAGAGAATACCCGATTGCATGAGAGGAGAAATTTGATTTAAAAATGTAAAAATGATAAAATAACACAACATCTTAAGTTCTGACTCTTAAGTTCAAATTGACTGAACTTAAGAGTCAGATAAATTTATTAAAAGACTATCCAGAGGGTTCGGGTTACAAAGGAAGGATCCCTGACATCGTTCAGTCTGTACAACTGTTTAATATCCTCAGTTTACTATGTGTGTCACTTCAGTGAAATGTAGGCCAGAGCTGGTTGTGTTTTAAAGCTCCACCCCTCCCACCCGCCTCCCTCCGTGAACCTGCTGCCTGCCTGACACATGAGAGCTCACTCCTCCTTTTAAGGCTCTGGTAGGCTTGGTATTTGGAGCACCTTCAGGGTGCAAGTTCAAAAGAGGAAAGTGTAATAATAGCCGTGTAATAAAAACCAAGTTTGTCCACAATAGCCTTCTTAAGTAAATGAATCCTCCCCAAAAAGTCATTAACCTCCACTGAAGTTATGAGGCTTCACACTCAAACACAGCAAACAGTGAGTAAAAAGAAGGAACGTACCAGGTAAAAACTTGTTGATGTTCAAAGTGCTTCACGCAGGTTCCCCTTCACAGAACAAGAGAGAACATTCATTCAGGTCAATGTAATATATCAAACATCACTTTATTCCCCATCATTACACAACAGGAAGATAACAACTCAAAGCTAGAATGTGATCATCACTCATTCATGCCTCACTGCAGCCAGGACAGATAAATGACAGGGCAGAGTGTGTTTTGAAGCCACAGGGAGTAGAAACAATGCAAGGCTAACATGTAGCTCAGTGCTGCTGGTGCTTCACTGTTGCACTGAGGAAAAGAAAAGACACCCTGAGCTCTCCGAACATGTCTGATCTCTAGCTGCAGAGGTGGGGGTTCTGCCCTCGACAGCAGCCGCCTCCCTAACTCTGTTAACAGCTTCCATGCGCACTATCTGGAGTATAAAAGGTGTAAATATGGCGCGTTTACCTGTGCGACTGCTGCTCGGGGGGCGGCCGGCCGGCTGCTGCCTGCTTGTCCCAGCCTGGAGTGTCAGAGCGGCAGGTTCATGTTGAGCCCAACTCGACCCCCCTTCCTACAAATGGAAGGAACAGAAGCCATGGCAGTCCAAAAATAAATCCTGAGCCCTGTGAGCAGAGTGACAGCAGCGTCGCTGCGATAGCAGAGAGAGGTGAGGCGAGATGGAGCACCGACAGGCCACAGGACCTTAGGTTTCACCACCCCAGGGCTCTAAAAGTGGGGACTGAGGGCCACCCAGGGGTCCTTTAAGGATGTACTCGGGATCCGGCAGGGGGCTCAACTGTGCTCTCAGAAAAATGATTCGCAGAATTTGAAATGATGTGAATTCTAGAGGAAGAATCCGAACTCATGGGTTCTTGATAGGATTAGGGGGGTGTGGGGGGGTTCTAAGCACCTACACAGGTGGGTTGTAAATACCTGTTTACAACTGGAGAAGTAGTAAGAGTTGTTTAACGGTGATACACGGGATGTTAGGAGACCTTCAACAAGTTCCAAAGATATTTAAGTGGGTTCTAAGCATCCTTAGTGGTCTAAGGGTCTTAGGGAACTTTCTATGGGGTTTGCTCTCGAGTCCTATTTGAAGTTTGAGTGGCAGGCATCACTAATGTGATACTAAAGCTCCAAGTGGGGTTATAATGCCACATTCATGTCCTATGGGATAGGGTTGGCCATGTAAGGGTTAAAACACTATGAATTAAATTGGGGCTTAATTACTCTGAAAGTCAGATTTTGGCTGATATCAAGTATCCATGTTAGTTTTCAGGCACTTCGGTATTATGAGGTGTAAAGTCAGATAAATCAGACCTTTCAGATAAAAATCTGTTGTAATCACGACTTGGAAGGAGACGCGTACGCTAATTACAAGTTGGAAACTCGCAATTACAAAAACAAACTCGATAACAAAATGACATGAACTTGGCATAAAAGTCCAAGTTGTGATTACAACAGAGAAAATAAAGGCTTCCATCCAACTTGGCACTCTTGTAATCAAACCCAAATATAACTGATATGGTGTTGCAGGTATTTTGTCAATGCACAGTATGGTAATCCTCACATGACAAACTGAGTCATCATACAACCGTGATGATGATGTGAGCACTCACAGATCGTTAAAATCTGAATCTTTCCCATCTCTACCGTCGATCTTTTATGACCTGAATGCAGCATTTTGCTAATTAGGAATTCTTGCAGTTTTTTAAGGAAGCTCCATGGGTTCTTCATGAGGTTCTAGGGTTCCTTAAGGGAGTTTCAGGGGTACTCATAAAAAACTCAGGGATCCAAGATTTAGGAATATTTGAAAATTGTGCATCAGGGGATTACAAGGGTTCTTTAGGGGGGTCAAGGAGTGTATTTATTAGGTTTTTAGGTTGTGGTTCCATGAGTCCTCAAGAAAGTTCCAGGGTCTCCTTAAGGGGGTTTATGTGACCCTTTAAAGAGGAAGATGCTTGTAGCTGGTAGTTGTAGACGAATTGTATTGAGGAGTTTTAAAGATCCTTTATGGGCTACGAGGATCTTTGGGGGTTCCTCATGGTGCTTTATTGATATCCTGTGCTTAGACGGAGTGTTACAAGTATTTCTGGAGGTCCTAAGAGTCCTTTTGGTGGTTTATGGGGTTCTTGTGGGGTTTTGTGTTATTCAGGAGAGCATTCAGGAGCCACTGAGTGAGGTTCAGGTGTCGTTAAGAGGATTTAAGTTGTCATTCATGGGCTATAAATGGTGTCACAGCAGGGTCTGATGGGTTGCGATGGCATAACAATCCTTTATGGGGTTCCAGCAGTATTTGAGAAGGTGTCAGGATCAGTAATTGGGGGGTGGGGGATTCTTTGTGCAGTTTGGCAAACCCGTTCTCATTCCCAGTGCGTCTGTATTTGACGCACAAGGTATCTTTGGGCTTTCAACTAACTTCAGTGCAACCCATCCATGTCAGGTGACAATATACAGAACCAAAGTCAAAGTTGACTAACTGAAAGTTTTAAGTTGTATAATGTTGCATACATGACCGATGTCACGTAATGTACTTTTTCTAAGCTTAACCAAACTGTGTTTCACAGCATTAACCACCAAAAGGTTGTTTCATACTGACTCTGTTGGGTATCTTGTGGCCTGGGATGAGAACATGTTGGTTTGGTTTAGTAATTTTAATCTGACCATACTGCATAATCCCAATAAGACAAAGCACTCTGTCACTGCTTCTGTGGGTTGTTTCACTGTTCATCCCAACAGCGAGAGTGTAGACAGGTCCGTCAAACTGTAAATCAACAAAATCAAACAGGAGGTCCTTGGCCTGGGGTTTGTCTATTTGTGTTTCTGTGACATGAAAACATTGGACCCTCCCACCTGTGAGTGACCAAGAGTTCTTTATTCTGTCATTGTAGCACCCCCTGGAGGAAATTAGTTGATCATTCAGGACCCCTGAGACAGTTCATACCGACGCCCTCATCACAGATCCAGTTTATAAATCCAGCTGAGGAGTTTGCTGAATGATTCATGCTGCAGCTTGTTTAGACTTGCAGCTAAACAGAAAGACATTAGTAACAGATCATAGCGTTCGTGCAGAGGATAAGTGGTTGATTTCTGAAAAAAATACCACTGGAAAGCACATAATTAAATGTACCTCAGTCCAGTTGAACTTAACTTATCAAAAGACTAATTCAAAATCTTTAATGGGGCATTTATATGGTGTAAGAACACTTAAGCATTCATATTACGCACAAATGTTTAAAAATATGACTATGAATGCTTAAAGTTGAGCACAGAGGTCACATACTATATTAATAAAAAGTTATATTTTTTACTATTACACATCACAATGTGGGGAATGTCAAAACCATACAGTGCAAAATCTTTATGTTTATAACAAGTAATTCTTCTCATTTCAGCATATTTTTCCTTTAATCTTTGCTAAACTTATTGAAGTACTGACTGACAAGAGGGTGAAATGTTTGTGAACTATCGCAGATAGGTTCTAATGTTGTTTTTGCAAGTTTTTAGCACCTGCGTGGACTAAAACTGTCTGAGGAACAACCAGTGATTTTGGGGCGGGTCCCACTTTTGCCTTTCTGGTTGATTCTTGCAAACCAGTCATAGCAATCAAGACCCCAAGCAATAGATGGATCAACATGTCGGATTTACAACTTGGTTACACAAATTATTTAGGTTCTTGTCCATGCTGTACATGGGGTTAGGGTTATGTGCCTCAGACTTCTGTAGGAGGTTTAGGAACACCACCTGCCTCGCTTCCCTGACGTCGAGCTGTCTTCTCACTCTCAGATAAAATTTGCTTGCCTAATGCAGCTGCCCCAGAATAGCAACCTGTGGGCGTCTTGGGTGCCCCCTTCTCCAAACTTGAGCCTCCCTCCTTAACACTCAACCCTTCCATCTCCTTATTGAGTGCCAGCAGAGGGAGGGGGGGGACCAAAGTCGTGGACCCTGCCCCGGTACAGGCCCGGCCTCGCCTCCAGGCCCGCTCCTCGGCCAATGGGGAGGCCAAGCGGATCGTGTGTCACTATAACAGAAGGACTTAATCAGCGCGGTAAGTTTGCAGAACCTTACAGCCTTTCTCGGCCAGCAGGGAGCTCGCTTCTTTCAGCGTTTCTGAGGTAAGGAAGAGGGGAGAGGGTGAGAGTGTGAGTGGTAGAGAGGAAGCTCAAGTGCAATGTCCCCCAAATATCACCCAAACCGAGGACAGCTGAGTCCACATGTGTTAAAATCACTGCCACGACTAGTAGAGGCTGCTGCCGAGGTCAAGGGTGAGACGGGAGATGGTTGTGTTCAAATAACAAATCACAGAGGAAAGAGGCCTCCTATTGGAGCGCAGACAGTGCGGTGCTTTTGTTGTTTGAGCTCAGGGTCAATGAAATCTAGTTTGTGTTGGTGTTTGATTGCAGCTGTGTGCCTGAAAAGCTGATAAGCTGCGGTTTTGTTTCTAAAATGAGCTGAGAAATGCGATTGTCTTTAGCAGTTTGTAAAAGTTTTAGTTTGAAATAACAAGTTCAAAGGATCTTACAGGACATCTCGCTGTTATCTTGAAGGGCTTTGTTGTTGTTTTTGTGCTGGTTTGGTCCGAGTCCAGTGACCCAGCGGAGGTTCATACCTGAAGGATTTACAGATGGCTTAAACCCTTTGAAGCAGCTTTCCGCTTCAGGAGACAGAAGATGATACTAATAAGTTATGTAACATCAGCAGTGATTAATCATGTGTTGTATTTTAAGTCAGGGACATTGCTTTAACTTTCTCTTTTGGATTGCAGGTTTTCATGGCTTACACGTCTCATAAGTTTAATCTTTGTTTTAAATTTAGTTGGTGTCGTCCATTAGTGAAGCTGTAAATGGATGTGGCATGTGTGTACATTAAAATGCACATAGCTTGAGGATAAACACTTTAACGTCTTGAACAGGAGCCAAAAATCCTCTAGACTGGATGTAAAGGAATCATCTAAACTTGGAGAGTTTTCTCATGACTACCAATATCACATTGTGGTGAAAACACTGTGAAAACAAATTTGTTTGGAATTTGCGAGGGTCACGGAACAACTAGAAGAAAGCCAGGCGTCAGACCATCAGCCTTCACACCTCCCTTTCAGGGTTTATTTTAATTCTTGAGCAAAGTGCCCTCAGTCAGCAGGGAGCTTCAGGGAGATGATTGAAGGAACCATGTGAGAGCGAGACCGCCAGATAAGGAGATGAAGGTGGAATTATGGGTGGTGGTCCAGGGGAAGGAACCCAATCTTTAACTTTGGGCCCACTGAAACCAGATCTGGGACCCGTGCAGCTGTCTATTGGAAATAGTTGTGATGTCGGGACGTCTTCTTGGCTTCACTTTAATGAAGCTCATGGGCAAATAATCCGACATCTAATCACTGATAGATTAAGTTATGAATACATTCGGGTCATGTTTGTTTATCATTGCAGACACTTCATACAGCTTTATGACTGAATTCCAACAGGATCGTTTGCTGAAAATAATTTTAGATGTGACAGAATTTGCTAGAAGCCGTAAAGAGCTTGAATCTGTTTCTGAAGATAAAAAAAGTCTTTCTCACCTAGAATGCCAAATGGATGCAGAGTGATGAGAGAGAGCGGGAGGTTAACCTTTACCGTGACCCCTGCAGGATTCTTTTTCTTCTTCCAACTCTCTTCTCTCAGCAGTTGAACACAGACCATTGGCATAAATCTATGTTTGGCTTCCCTTCTCATTTATCATCAGACAAGCAGATTCAGGACCGAGGCTCGAATTTCAGTCCAACTTCTAAAGCTAATTATAAACGAAACATGTTTGGATCTGACAAATTTGGGGAATGTTTTGAGTACAAGATCCTCATTGATTATTTCAAATGATGAGGAACTGCAACTTTTGAAATAGATCTAAGATCTCTTTTGGGTTTTTTTGGAGGTAGTGGTGAAATATGTATAGGCAAACATGTTGGGTTTGGCCAGGGTGGGGTCGGAAGCAGATATTTTAGACATTTGCAACTTAATCCTGAGCTATAAATACAACAGGCTGCTCCATCGCTCCTTGCAGACATACCTCAAGTTGTTCTCTTCTCTCTTGCCTCCAGGTTGCAAAGTCCACTGTCACCATGTCTGACACAGAGGAAGTGTAAGTCACATTTTCATTCACAAATTCAAAACTTTGAATCTTTTGTCGAGTAGTTTGACAAAATAATCTCAACCCTGTCTGCTAGCTAGTTTGCTTTTTGTTTGTCAGAGAGATTTGCACCTCTACGTTGATCTCTATGTTCTATGCATTTGAAAGCTCTGGAAGACTAATTAACCCTGAGTTAAGCTTATTTTGTCAAACTACTGTATCATGATTGATCATGAATTTTCACCCTAACTTCTAAGGCTGTAACTCTAAATCAGAATTTCTTTCCCTTCTGTCTTGCAGTGATCAGGTCGAGGGTAAGTAGCACCATTTCCCCCCTTTAAAGAACAAAGTCCCCACAGACTTAGGTCCAGGTACAGTCCGGAGTTCCATGCTAAATCCTAGTTTTATTTCTGAATCATGCCTAACTGATTTTCCATCCCCTGTAGAGAGTTATTTGCAAAGGACAAATTCGTACGTTTGCAGGTTTGGCTTGACTCCTCCAGATTCAAGTTGTGCAACAATGCTCTCTCTTTCAAGGAAATATGCGCATACATTATCCTCTCGCTGTAACTTGGTTGCAGGCACCAGTGCTGGCATCAGGACAGTGTCAAATATGATGTGTGAAGTCTAAATTGCATAAGACTGCACTGACCTGTTGACAACAAGTCCTGCAGCTCTGCATGACCACCTGCAATTGAACAGTCCTCCTAAGCCGAACTCTTTCAGAACAAAAGGAGCAGTGACATTCGTGAAGTTTAATGCCACTTAGAAGTCACGAGCTCTGATCAGCCCAGGAGGACTGTGTTGTGTATGCTTAGCATGGATCCCCAGTGTACCCACATTTTGTATTCTGTTAAATATGGGTACAAATGGGATCTTTTGATAATGTTCTTCTGCTCCTTTCTTTCTCGGACGGACGTGAAGAATACGATGGTAAGACGCAAACTCCGGATGATAAGTCTCACGTCATTGATACTAATTTGTCAGTCACTTTTGACAAGCGTGTGTTCTTACTTCCACATCTACTTTTTGTGGCATGCTGGTTAACACTAACGTTATCTGGGATAAATGAAAAAACACATAAAAAGACACAGGTTATACATTTTTTAAAAAGTAGATTGCGTCAGGATAGAATTTGTCTCTTTTTGCCTCCGAACTCACCGAGTTTCAGGAATCAATCACATTTCATCCATCAATGACTGACCATCAATGACTGACCTTTTCCCTCCTGTAACTGCTTGCTGTCTCACCTGCTTTAGCGCCATCCGGTGGCAGTTCCCTCAAACTGCCCCGCCATGGACCTCCTCATGTCTCACATTTCCCCTTTCATCTACTCACCCCGCTCACCTCTTTGCCTTTTCCATTTCTCCTGCTTCCATTAACCCTCTCGCCGCCCTTCCTCTCCCCCGGTGACTCGCTGCATGTTGTGTAGCTGTAGAAGAGGAGGTAGTAGAGGAAGTAGAGGTGGCCCCAGAGGTGGCCCCAGAGCCAGAGCCAGAACCTGAGCCAGAGCCAGAGCCAGAGCCAGAACCAGTGGTAGAACCAGAGCCAGAACCAGAACCAGAACCAGAACCAGAGCCTGAGCCTGAGCCTGAAGGTATGTGGCATGGAGGGGGAAAGAGGGTATTCTATCATCCTTTCCCAGGCAACAGCTGCGCTCCATGAGCTACAACCAGCCAGACAGACCCCACTAATCCTGATCATGTCCACCACGTCTACCATTGCTAACGCTACCTTCCTTTCACCTCTGGTCAAACTCAAAGGCGGTCTGTTTATGCAGCACTCAAAGGGCCCAAGTTGGGATGTGAAGATTTTTTAAACAAGCTAAACAAGCATATATAACATATGCTGATATGACTAATATTTCAAGGCCTATGTTTTCTTTTGCACTGCTCGTGTTTTAGGCTGATATTAAGAGCCTGCCCCACATCTAGCATAGCTTCTGTTCCGCTAGCTTTCCGTTCTCAAAATATCTTCTGATAGAAGTACGTAAAAATTAAATAAATTCCTCCATTCATTCATAAAACATTCTTTCTGAAAAATGAGACATGTTAAAGGGTGTTTCTGTCAAAGTAAATTGGCATCTAAAACTTTAGTGGGCAATAAAAACAAACTGATGACTCTGACTATTATACATCTGTCCATACTAACACATTAGCATACAGTAAGTATATTAGAGGCTGTTAGTATCCAACAGCTTAAATCCTTTAAAAAAAAAAAAAGTTTATGTCATTTTCATTCTGGTAATTGTAGATTCACAACTTTTGAAAATAAACATCTCAGTTGTCAGAACTTTTGCTTCCTTGTTAATGTACCTGACTTTTTACTGACTTTTTAAACTGAACAAATATGTCAAAAATGTCAGGGAAATAAACTTTTGAAACCTGAAAACATTTGCAGAGTGCTAGTTAATTAGCGACTTAGCCGGCCATACTGTATGCTAAAATGTCGGCGTTTTGGACAAAAGTAGCTATAGCAAACACTGGGAATATTTTATAAAGAGATTATTTGAGGGCTTACATTCTAAAAAAAGACATATATATTGGCCACTTTTATCAGTCTAACCCTAAAACTACTGTATTACATGTACTCTGCTAGTACTTGTATTTGGTGTACATGGTTGCTTTTAATCATCTGGATATCTGATGAAGGAAAACATCAGATTGAATACTATATCCTGCTTCTTTTAAAGGGAGTGCTACAGCTACTGCTAAGCATGTCCATGCAAAAAATAAAAAATTTTAAAAAAAGTTTTAAATGTCCTAATGGAAATCACTGTGCTATAGTATGCTAACATGCTGGTGGGAAAGTCCTTCATGTGGGTGTTGCATTCACGTGCTATTTTGTTGTAAAAGAAATTCCAAATAGAAACTGTCTATTTGATTTAATGCCATTTAATTGATGATTTATTATTAATGATTCAATCCCAAGCCCAAAGCCATGAAAAGTTAAAAAAACTAATTTCCTGCCATTTTGATCAAGTTAAAATCATTACATCATACTTGTCTTCCTAAAATCTGCCCTGACTTTCCAACTTCCACATTTTGCTTTATTTCTGAAATGTCCAGTGGCATGTGAATGCAGGGTTAAATGTTAAAGGGTTCGGACTTTGTTGAGCTGCTTGAAGGTAAAACTCCTGCAAACCAAGACTTTAGCCGACCACAAATTCTCAAATATTGGCCTTTATTTACCTTTATTTGAAATGGTCTTATATTACAGGCAGAAATACATTATATTATTCTGAATTTATCATATAAACTTTTAAGAGTGCAGGTAATTCCACGTGCCTTTAGTTTTTTTATCCCGCCTTTATTTGCCACTCGCTTTTTTTTTGTTCATGCTGGCCATTAAATTTGAGAATTTACGGTAATTGAAATTGAGATGCTGAAGCTGCAGCAGACTGACTGTCTGCCAATAGTTCGGTAGTTTCACTGTGTTTAGCTGACAGTGCTGCTGCCTGCTAACACTGTTGTCTGTTCTGCTTTTGTTTTGGTGCTTGGTGCATGCAGAGGTCGATGAAGAGGAAGGTATGTTGATTTAGTAAACTTCTAACGGATCTGAAATCTGTCATTCTGGTTTTTGGAAGAACCACGAGGTCTGCTGTTCACAAAATGTCTGTCCAAATTTGACCTGTCTGTCAAAAATGCAGGAGCGCTGCCCAACTGGCACTAAGAAGTCCAAATTCAGGGACAAAAATCACACAATTTCCAAATGCTTATTGATAAAAATGAAACCGGCTAGTGGAGAAAAAGGGTGAAAGAATATGAAAAGCTAACACGTGCATCACTGTGCAGCGACCCGACCGTTACTCTCTTGCTATGTACCTCGTCATCTGCATGGCATGGAGCCCCAGAATCTGGGTTTAATGAAAAAAAAAGAAGTGGGGAAAACGACTTTGTCTTGCTTGTGTAAAACCAATTATGGGGTCAAGCCAAAAAGGAACCTGGCACCTATTGTGGCACGTGAAACTCTCAACTTTAATTTTTTGACAAATAAAAAAGAAATACATTGAAGTTTTGTAAGAAAATTGATCTTCATTTTTGTAATAATAAAACAACTGTGTTTATAATTCAGTGATGGTTCTCTGATATTCACAAAACTTTATAATCCCCTGTTTAAAACAGTTTCTTTTCATGTGTTTGCTCTTATAGGTTTTCCCTGTTGTCCTAACCTTTAACTTAAACACTGATAAACAAGGCTACCGTTTCAGTGTTTGACCTTACTCTAATGTCTCATTTAGAGCCAAAGCCATGTAGTTTAATCCATTTAATGCCTGAGAGAAATGAAATAATCTGCATTGTTTCTAACCCGATAACATGTACTTGTCCCCTCTTCATTTCCTAACCTGCAGAGGAGAAGCCAAAGTTCAAGTAAGTCTCCTTCTCATGTAATGACATTTCGATCTGAGTCATGTGGCTGAAAAGAGAAAAAAAAGCTTTAAAATATAAAATAATCAGCACAAGTGTACTTAAGATCAAAACACTGTCTCGTAGGCCCACCGCTCCAAAGATCCCTGATGGTGAGAAAGTGGACTTTGATGTAAGCAGACCAGAAGTGACAACTTGAAGCATTTCTGTTGTTGTAGACTGTTTCTGTTTGGCTGAGTGTTGTTTTCTGTATTTCCCGCCTGCAGGACATCCAGAAGAAACGTCAGAACAAGGACCTGATGGAGTTGCAGGGCCTGATCGATGCTCACTTTGAGTGCAGGAAGAAGGAGGAGGAGGAGCTGATTGCACTCAAGGATAGGATTGTGAGTTTTCAGCCAAACTATTACAATTAGCGTTTCATACAGATACTGGTGAAAAGGAATAATAATAACAATAATAGTCAAACAACTGAGTTTGACCCTCGGTAGACCAAACAAAGCACTAACGTCACTAACTCTACGCTCATCATTCTGTCCCTACATTAATGAAACGAATAAACAAATCTAAAGGGATTGAAGGGATCTTGATGGTTGGAAACCAGCGGATTAACCACTTAATATAAGCTTTATTTCAGGAACTTGTCCCTTAAAGCAGTTATAATGTTAGTAGTGATGAACTCCCAGAGAATTATCAGCCGGATCTGCAGCACTCCTCGACTTTACAGAGCTTTAAAGTGACTTTAAGCTCACTAGCATTTAGTAGCTAAAGAGCCAAATATTTCCCGCAGTTAAACAAATATATGGATTTTAAAACTGATAACCATTTTGGGAGTTGGGTCTTGTGTCTGTACAGTAAATATGAAGCTTCCACCCGCAGATGAAACCTACAGAGAACTATGATTTTATTACCTTGGAACAGAGACAGGCTTATTGTTTCCCACGTTTCCACTCGTAATGCTAAGCTAAGTTATCCAGCTGTTGGCTGTAGCTTCGCATTCGTGGTTAAATTGTGTTAAAGTGTTCAGAATACAGTGTGTGATGCTGCGTTTACTGCCGTCCCGCAGGAGAAGCGTCGTGCCGAGAGGGCTGAGCAGCAGAGGGTCCGCGCTGAGAAGGACAAGGAGCGCCAGGCCAGACGTGAGGTTTGTGGTTTCATCTTTATTATTATTGCAGTTCATTAGGAGCTCTTCTTTAACCGATAAAATATTACTCTTAAATTAGATGTTTCATTTCTATCCTCAATGTTCAGGAGCCAAAAAAAACAGTCATGCTCTTTAAGTCTTGATTTATAAATTGTACCATTTGTTAAAGTCAAATGTAAACATCACTAAAGCTGAAGTTTCAAGATTCAGTTGGTAGTGAGGATTTTTATATTTATATTTATCTGTACCATTTGTCTCGTTTGCATCTGCATTGGCACATTTAAAGTTACACCTCGACTAACATTAGGAATAACCTATCGGGTTATAGGGTTATTGGTGGATCTGATCACTCTGATTTGTTTGTGTAAAACAGGAGGAGAGGCGGATCAGGGAGGAGGCTGATGCCAAGAAGAAGGCAGATGAGGATGCCAAGAAGAAGTCGGCTCTGTCCAACATGGGCTCCAACTACAGCAGCCACCTGCAGAGGGTCAGTGCACATAGGAGTCTGTTGTTATCTGGGTAGCAGTGGTGTAATATGTACAATTAGATGGTACTCATATCTTCATTTAAGAATTTAAATTTTTGCTACTTTGTCCTTTGTACCACATTTTACATTACAACATTTATCTGACAGCTTTAGCTGCTAGTTATTTTGCAGATTTGGATTTTAAAAATCTGTAACATACAATGCACTGTTATAAAGTAAATAGCGTTGGATACTGTTTAAATACCAGATTCTGATTCTGCTTATCGAATCTCGGTTCTGATTTCAACCCGTTTACGACAAACCTTCTTTTGCTTTGTTACTGCGTAACTGCGTAACAAATGACGTGACGTTAGGTCGGCGTTAGCAGGTCCTGGCAGATAAGTGACACTTTTATGGACTGTAAAATGCTCACTGTAGCAGAATTGAATGGAACACGTCTCAACGAATCCACGGTTCTTGCAAATTTTTTACAGATTCCAACTTGGAACCGGTTCTAGACACCCAACTCTAAAAGTAAAATTAACCTACAGGACATTATGTAAAGTGAGCAAATTTAGCTTTAACTACTTAGCAGCAACATTTGACTACTGTGGGCATCAATAATATTAATAATAACACAATAATATAACATATAAAGATGTAACTATAAGATCTTATCTATAAAGTAATACTGTACATTATGAGAACTGTCATACTTAGTTCAGATTGAAGGACTTTTATTTGTAACTAGATTATTTTTAATGGCATTGCTACTTTTAAGTAGAACATCCGAATACTGCTGGATAGCTGCTAACCTGCATCTGTACGTTCACACCGAACAGGCCGACCAGAAGAGAGGAGGAAAGAAAGAGACTGAGAGAGAGAAGAAGAAGAAGATCCTGGCCGCCAGACGCAAGCAGCTGAACATCGACCATCTGAGTGAAGACAAACTGAAGTACGACTCAACACTCACTTACCTCCTCAACATTTCTCAGTATTCACGTCATTTCTTTCTTTCAGGGTGAAAGAAAACTCTTAAAAACATAATTTAAAGCATAACGCTAAAACTTAAAGCAGCCTGAGGAAATGTTTTACCTTCAACTCTGCTTTTAGAAAACGACAGTCGTCGTGTTTGAAGAGATTTTTTATTATTTCATCGTATATGTGTGTTCTTCTGCAGGGATAAGATCAATGAGCTGCACGAATGGATGACCCAGCTGGAGTCTGAGAAGTTCGACCACATGGAGAGACTGAAGAGGCAGAAGTACGAGGTGAGACCCGGTCCCCTGTCACCGCTCACAATCATGATCAAAAATCCGTTTTTGTTCATTCTCACCAGAGAACCCGAGGTTAAGACCCCACAATGGCTCAGTTTATAAGGAAAGAGGGCTTTGGGGGAGAAACTCTGGTTAACAGGACGAGGAAAACACCTTCATCTTCTTTAAATACAGACACTTTTTAGATTATTACTTTGATTTATTGATTTATTTTTAAAAAGAAGCTGTTTTATGGTTTTAGTACTCATAAACAGATCCCATCACAGATATTTAGTGAAACTCAACATCTCGTTCTAACTTGAAAACAGACGCTGATTAAGGAGCTTATCCTGCGTGTGATCAATTTGAGTTTTGATATTTCACTATTTTTTAACATTGTGATCTTTACGGCCCGTTTTCTGTATGCTGGTTTTGAAAATATGGCTTTAAAATGTTGCCATTAAGTTTTGACTTACTGGATAAGAAGATTTTAAAAAACATTTAAATTATCTATTTATAGTTTTCAAATTAAATCAGAAAATGAAGGTAGAATAAATGTAAGTTATAGAGGTTGATTGAGTTATTATTTAAAAAAATAAACCAGATTTAATGAAGAATTATTAAAACCCTTTTTGATAGCATATATAATAATACAGATAAACTTACTTTATGGCACAAACCAAAATGTGCCACATTTCTACTGCCAAGTTTTGAAAAACTGTCAGTTACAAAAAGTTTGCATTGACTTTCTGGTTATAAATTGTACTTTTTGTGTTTATTTATTCTTTTTTTCAGATCATGCTTGAGTCAAAATGTGTGATTTTAAGCGTATTTTGTTTAGAAATAAATAATAATTAATATACTGCTGCTTGTGTTTAGACAACATTTAACATTTGACAACTTTTGTTTCTTATACTAACTTAAAAAATAAAAAATTCTCATAGAAAAATAGGTTTATATTTCTTAAATAAGGTATGATTGCTTTGGTATCGGTACTGAACGTCTCCGATACCGAGCCTTAAATGCACATAACAGTTAACATATGATTCCCTCACCAACACATTTAATAACGTTGAATAAATCCTGTGAGGTAAATGACAATGTTTGTGGCTAACAAATTTAAATCAGCACTTTACTCAGTCTGTACCAGCTACATGCTGCTGTTGTTGTTGATGCTGGTCACCATTCAGCTGAGTCTACCTCCGGGTTTGAACCCTCGATGTGCTCTTTGATTCCCTCCAGGTTACAACCCTGCGTAAGAGAGTTGAGGAGCTCAGTAAATTGTAAGTAGTTCTGAGCAGGGTGTTTGCCTGCTGGCTGTAAGCTAGCTGCATGTTAGCATGATGGAAGGTCAGAGAACCAGAGCGCCCCCCGCTGGCCGAGAGAGGAGACGACACACCACCAAAAAAAAAAAAGAAACTAAAGAGAACTAAAGTTCTGAGTTTGATTCCAAAAGTGACATCTGTTTACTGAACATCCAGTATGCTGGAGGCCAGAATTCAAAGTTAAACGTCCTCTTATTTTTTATAGGAGGCCCAACAGCTTTAATTTTAGGAGTTTAGCCAAATTACCTTGTTAATCAGAACAACAAGGTTGAAAGTCCTCTATCTTGATGTCTTTCCTAAAGCAGAAAGATAACTGTAGTTTAGTCTTTACTTCAAATACAAGGAAACTCTGAGCTGCCGCGGTGAAAAATATAATTCTCACAGTATTTAATTAATACACCTTTAATACCTAGAGACAGTTCTGAGCTTCCGTACATAAGTTGAACATACTTTAATTCAAATGTAAACGCTAAGCACACACGTTAGAGGATCCTAGTTAATATGAGATCCCTTCTAGTGTTTGGATTTATGACATTTTGGATTCAAACTCTTCACTTGTAAGCAGACAAATTATCCAAAGTAGATGTAAAAGTGGTGTTGGGTGACTGAGCTCCTCCACATCCTGACCTGGTCTAAATTTCAGTTTTAGCGTCACAGAGCTTCGGTCAGGTGTGTGAGCGAGCGGTTCAACAGGTAAGTCAGAGCCTGCAGAGGTTTCAGAGCCAAGCTGAAGCCAAATCTCTCTAAACTGCCCACGTTTTCTTTTGGGGAAACCAAAACGGGCCTTTATGTGTTTGATCAGGACGGAGTGTTTCTTCCTCTGTGGTTTCATCCGTATCAGGACAAAATATGATATCTTATTATTACAGAAACAATAGCTCTAGTTCAAATCAAATAAAAGTAAAAAACTGATGAAAAACTGATCATCTGCAAAAGCCCGTCTTGGTTTCCCACGATGCCTCAGCCTGCAGCCTTCAGCCCATGGAGCCTGTGAAGGAGAGCACAGGGAAGTCCTTCTCCCCAGAGGTAACGTGTCCCTGTGTGTGTTAAAGCTGCTGCTGTGTCGTTTTTCAGGTGCTCACGTACAGGAAACGCATTGATGAGTTACAGAAGCAGTAAGTACCGCCATCACCGTGCTCACTGACACGTCTGCGTGAACCCTTCCCTTAGCCAGACATAACTGTCATGAGCACTCAGGACAGTTTATGTGTACGTTTATGGCATTATAAGGTTGCTTAGTGAGGAAAGTTCAATGTTTTTTTTCCTTTAGTTGAATAGTTTCACAATTAAATTTTAAAGTAAAGTAAAAATAGCAACCCAAATCTGAACTTTATGGTATTTCCATTCCTAAATCTCTTTTATCAGATACTTTTTTCTTATTTTCTGTGGCAATTTATTGAGCTAGAAAAGCCATAAGCACACCACATCCTCACTAACACCACCAGTGAGTGTTCAGGCCCAAATCCAGGGCTGACACCGGCCTGTCTGGAAAACTCTCTGGAAGTCAACATCGAGGTAGAGGACCGGCCCCTGACCACCTCACAGGTCACACACGTTGTATTCACGCGTCCGAAGATACGCGGCAGCAGCAGTTTGCCATCAGGATATGAGCTCGTTGGAAATAGTATTTTCCTTCAGTGGATTAAATTTTCTGTCATTAAAATTAACTGGCTAATGAGCTAAAAGCTAAAACAAACGTTTTACTTTTTTTTTTTATTTTGAAGAAAAGCTAATGCCATTTTTTTTTTAAGATCCAGCAGGCTAGATAACCAGCTGATAAAGCTGCAGCCATGGCGGAGGTTTGACTTTACTATCAGTGTCTGAGAAGCATTTGTTGACTAAAATGGCAAACTATTGTATATCCAGCACGTCAGAATAATGGTTGTGTAGCTTATTAAGACTCATCTTTTTGTCAGGGCTGCGACCTCTAGTGGCAGAAGAGTGAAACTCTGTGTGAGAAGGTTTGGGATTGAGGGATGTGTCAAGGAAACTCAGGACTTAAACTCAAGGTCCAAGTCCACATGTTTAATGTTTTATAGATGACTTACATCACTTGACTGTCGTAATGTAATTATTTTAACCAAAACCACCATCTTTTTTTAAACTTAACCAAGTGGTTTTGCTGCCTACATCTAACCAAAGTCCCACAGTTTCACAACGTTAACCAAATGTTAAACGTCACGTAACTTGCGTTAAGGTCCGCTAAGCTTGTCGCTGGACTGAAACTTGTCACAATCAAAACACGTTGTTTTGGGGAACAGTCATATATATGTTTAGGTCTCAGGACGTGTTGGTGTAAACTATCTTAGTTATTCAAAAAGCAAGCTGCTGCCTGCATCCTTCTTTACGGAGAACCTGCCATGTTCATATGGTAGGAAAAACAATATTGTAATTTCCCACTAATGAGTTGCTAAATCCAGCAAATTGTAATTTTAAATTTTAATTTTAATGCGTTAGCTTAGTTTAACAATTTGAGTGCACAGATTTCCACAGCATTTGTTTTTTCTTCTTATAACATGGCCCCTGGTGGACACTTCTCCTTGTTATTTGTTTCCATTGTAACACAAGATATTCCATTTCAAATTAAATGTAAACATACTGGTATCATCCAGGGTCAGTATGTGAGGAGTGTTGCCTGGTGTCCTCTGAAAAAGGTCGGACAAACCTTTCAGATGTTATACTGGTCAATGTAATGTATGATAGTACGAGCAACACAGAATAATTAAAATAGTTCAATCCAGTGAGGTTGTACCAGCCTATCAGAGCCAGAGATACTCACAGTCAGCAATACTGTCGAAATGTGCAGTTATGACCCAGAATGGCGCGTCCTTTTTCAGTGTGAAGGTCAGGGTCCTCCTCTTTATACTGACCTATTTACTTCATTGTGTGTGAGAGTCATGTGATTGTAACATTAAGTGACTTCTGGACTCAGTCATGATTCAGTCTGTGCAGGTAAGTGCTGCATGAGTGTGTGGCTGATTTCAGTCTGAATGTCGACAGAGACGTCTGACGTAACGTTGCATTTTTGCCATTTTGCATGTATGAAGTTGTTTTGGGGTTTGGAGATTTTCTAAAAAACGAAAAAGTATTTTGTAAAATGAAATATTTTAAAATTATGTTCGGCTTTGCATTTCGTGATCTCTCTGATTAATGTGACTATAAACAGCCTTCAGATTATTACAAGACAAGAGAGCTTAAACATTTCCTGCATTCATCCAAACCTAGTGAGCTACATTTTGTTCAATACGTTTGTTATCCTTCAGCTACGTTTAAATTTTAGGGAAATGCATTTGGAAAAGAGTATTAGAGCAGTCATTAGCTGCGTTAGCTATTCGAAGGTTTTGCACAATCAGTTAAAACAATAGAAAACTGAAGAATTTTAGGTTGAGTTTTGGCGCAAAAGCACGTGAACAGGAGGAAGAATTCATCATAGTTTCGGCTGCTTTACATGTAAATTAGTATTTTCTAAAAAAGCACATTAACCAAATAGTGTTTATAGGATTGAGGTTTTATTTTTTGCATCTTTTGAAAAAGTATGTTATCTGCAGGGATTTCGGATGACTCGCTAGCAGACATGCTAATCAACTGCGTACAAGATGATGCAAAACATCCACCTCCATTTTCACGTGTTGTTTCAACATGTTGCCAGATCCAGACTGGTTGTACAAACCTTAGTATTTTTGGTGGAAGTAAAAACACTTATCAGTTGTCAAGCTATAGCAAAGGAGCCTTTGAACAAGGCACCAAACCCCGAGAGCCTAGCTGTTAAACTCTGAAGGGTGAATTTGTGTAAACCTGAAACTCAACCTGCAAAGCCGTCAAATTTCCCTTGTTAAACAAATGTTTAAAAATTGTTAAAAACATCCCAGAGTTCTGACACGCTTCCAAATTTTTTGTGTGTTTCGTATTACAGCAGCAAGAAGGGAGCCGCCGCCCGCCGCAGAAAGTAGACTGGCACGCCCTGCCGCTGCTCAGAAACCAAACTGCAATCGTCTCGGACTCACGCCTGATGAAACAACGCACACTGTGGCGAAGCTCCTAGCTCTGAAGAAGCCCGTAACGCTGAGGTTTACTTTGCGGTTATCAACCCATGTCCTGATACATGCAACCAGGAGCCTTTAGCTGCTGTTCAGTAGGAATAAAATTCGTATTCGCCATCACGCTTCCTCGCCCTCCACTGTTTGGTTCTCAGTATTTTTGTAAATAAAGTTTGACTCTTCAAGCCATGTCTGTAGAGCTGTTGTTATTCAGATCAATAAAGTTCAGTATTTTTAGCTGTGTAACTTTAAAGTCGTTTTGTGTTTTCTAACCGGAGAGTTAAAAGTGAACGTTTAAAGATGTGGTCAGCGGGACGTGGAGGCTCATCTTCACCTCCAGAACAATTAGGTTACCACGGTGTTTCAAAATGTCTTTTATCCAAATGCTCTCAATAGTATTTTTTACATTATTGAATCAGTGAATGGATGTTTTTAGGGCTTTAATAGCATTAATTTTCTTTTTTTAAATGCGTTTCAGAAAAGAAAGTCTGGGAACAAATAATTTTGTACAAAAAGACGTTAGAGGCCAACAAGATCAGAGTTTGTGTTTTTAGAGGCTTGAATCAAATAATCCTTCTAAATATTGTCACTGTGGTTTGATTGAGCGACCTGGGAACAGGTGTGGTTGCTAATTGTGAACACCTGTGTGCATGTCCAGGTCTATAAAGCCCAGCAGAGTTTAGTATGACAGGAACCTCTGAACATTGAGTTGGTGTCATATCAGGTCAGCAGCTCTGAAGATCTGATCAGATCAGAGCAGCTCCGACAAGAATTAAACATTTTTAGAAATAATCACCCAGTTTATACTTTCTGATGTGACCAACGCATTTCAGTTCTTTAACACCTCTTGGTCTCACTGCCTATCATGACTTATATCCCGGACTTTCCAGGCCTTATTTCAAGTTTATTTACGTTGGTCTTTACCAAGTTGGGAATGTAAAACCAACAGATGTCTAAAGATTACGTAAGCGTCAGTTCCCTTTCCTCGTAAAATATTTTGTTAGGCCTATATCACAGAAGGAAAAGCACAAAGGTGTAAATAATAAAATAAAAATCTAAAGTTTTCCAACACCCTAACCCTGGAACTGAAGAACATGGCAATGACGTGTGCGTGATGATACACAGGGCAACTTTTTGAGCAATGTTGCTGGGCAGTCTTGCTGGTGGCGAGTCCGACCGGCTGGCGGTGGTGCGGAGAAGGGTGGCAGAGTGGGGGGGGGATTACAGTAGTACTCTTTACTCATTACCATTGACGGCAATGTTGCCCTGCAAGATTGCTATACCCAAAAGAAAATACAAATGAATCCACGTTTCCAAACTGCTGTTACGTGAATATTAGGAGTTGCTTGATGGAGATAAACAGCTGGTGGAGCTACTGTAATGTAAGGAAGTGGTGAGGAGGTGGATGGATGAGTCAAGTAAACTCAGGATAGTTTTTTGGTTAAAGTAGCATCTTACCCCACCAGCTGGGGAAAATGCCTTTCTCCTAAAACTTACATTTGATTTAAATTCAACTTAATTGTAGATTTTTGTTTTATTTTACATTATGTAACCCTAAGCAGGGCTATCTCCAAGATACAAAAAAAACAATAAATTTTTATTTTATGTGTCAGCAAATAGATATTGAGCTCAGGGGGGAACATCTTACGGACATATGTTGTTTAGGGACAGCTGACGGTCAACTTACTTTGTGGTTTAGGTGTGAGGATGTGATGCAGTTAATTCCTCCTGTGACAAGTTAAAATGTCTTCTGTGAAAAAGGGCCTGATGTTGAGAGAGAAACACCTTTTTGTCTAAATAAGACCGTATTTTGTGTTTTGACAGAATAAACAGTGTATAAAGTATATGTTGATGAATCAATAAGCTATATCATGAAAGAACAGCGTAAAGTGTTTTCAGGGTTTGATTTTGAAAGAATGAAAGCTTGATAGAGGTAGAAACACCGGCAGTTCTTCTCTACAATCACATGATGGCGCTGCTGCACTTTGAGCCCCGAGACCAGAGAGTCAATCTGTCCAGGTTGAATGTTCTGTATTTATTCAGCAGTTTGTTGACAGGGTTTTTTTAACTGAATTAATGATTAGAGGAGATGTTTTCATTGATCACACTTTTGATTAAGAGATAGAAATTATGGAAATTATTTTGTCGACTGATGGGTAAGGTACCTTTACATTTTTGCTTAATGTGAACAGTGAAATGAACTCTAACATATTACTTTTACACTTCAAATTGTCATTTTGAAACACCTGCTTTTGATTGTTTGTCTTGGATGAAGTGATGATGATGATGAAGAAATTGTTTTTCTCATTTCACACGCAGACCAAAACGGCACATTTTGTTTGCAAAGCGCTCACAAAACATAAAAACATGCAACAAAAGCAAATATTTCCAACAAACTTGTGGTCAAATTAACATTATTTCAATCATTAATTACACAATGGACAAAATAAAAAAATACAACTATCAATATGAACCAGTTCCACCTTATTTTGTGCTGTATGCCTGTGCCAGTTGTTGATACTTACATAGTTAAAGTATGTGCCAAAAAAGCAAGTCAGCACATCACAGCATGAATTGTATTGACTTCTACCACGATGATTTTACTAGAAATAACTGCACCTGCACTTATCACACTTTTTAGAGATAAGGATAGGGTTGCTCCATTTCCATAGACTGTTTAAGACCTAAGTAAGTAAGTACCTATAGATAAAGTCAGACATTCATTATAATACAGTTTTCATACTTCATTATTTCTTCAACAAAGAACCCATATGGAAATTCACCCAAAATCAGATATCAAACACAAACCATCAGATTTGTCCATGTCATTCTTTTTTCCCGGGCTACTTTTCAAACTCAGAAATTCTAAATACTGTAAATAAATATAAAAAATAAACATAAAAGCAACCAGAGGAATTTTTATGGGTTGAAATCTTGAAAAAATAAATAGTCAGAACTTCTCCTTCAGTCCAGTCGGGCCCCTCGGCCTCTTTGATCCATGCAAATAGCAACACATCTTTTTATAGACAGATGAGGACTGATTGCTGATTGAAGAGTTGCGCAAAGGAGTTTTAACACACGTGTAGTAAAGATTCATAAGTATGCAAGTAATTTCTGTCTGCTGTGAACAGACGTTAGTCCTTTTCTTCATCACAGTTAATCGAGTAGAGTTTGAGGTATTTTATTATGAGATCTGTGTTCACTGTTTTGAAAGTGTGAAAAGTGTGTGTGAAGCAAATGGGGGAAGAAAAGTGTTGAGCAAAACATTTAGAAAATTAAAATATACAATTAAACAATTACAACTGTCTATAAGAAGCAGTGTACATTTATGAGCTACAGCAATTCAAGATCATTGAGTTTTAAAATAATTAAATGTATATAAAACCTATAGTTACTAAATATCTGTTCAGCTAAAATAAACTTTGTATTTAAATCTTCTGTTGTTGTTTTTTTGTGCAAAACATTATTTTTCTTTGTAGCTTTTAACCACAAAAATGTACCACTGTTATGCCGAATAAAATGATCCCAAGGCCTAAATAGAAAGTTACCCATGAAAAAAGAAAAAGTCAATATATTGTATAAATAAGCAGGTTCATTTATTTTCAATAGACTGTCACTCAATTTTCAGATGTATAAATATAAAGTTTAACATTTTCACAACAAACAAAAGCACGTACAGACAGAAACATTAAATACATAATTAATACTTTCAGTTGGAACAAATCAGCTCTTATTTACATAATATGTACAGAAACAATATGGTCCTCCGCTGCAGTGAATGACAAATGAAATAACTTTTTCTTTTTTTTCTTTTTTAGTATGACTTGGACAGGAAGTCACTACAATACTCCCACAGTTGCATTTGAATCTGTGGCTTCTGTTGTTTAATACTGCAGTGTTTCTACAGAAATTGTTTTTATATATATCACAGGATTATTGCTGTCTTTTTTTTTCCTGAGGGAATTGAACAGCTGGGGCTCTTAAGGACTTCAGATGGACAAAAAGTGGAGGAATGTAAATGGATGGTTTGTTTTTTGTTTGGCCTCCGTCCTTCATCAAATAGACATTAAAGTAAGAAAGGAAGAAAAATCCATCTGAATGACTCAGCCAAAGCTTAAAATATGTTTTCATAACTTATAACAAAAATTTTAAAAAGTACAGCAAGAACTGAACTCATCAGAAAATTGTTCTGTTTTTTTAACCGTTGCAAAAACTACATTTCCCAGCATTCAGGGCCTCGAATACACTAAACTGTGGAAGGTCATTCATGCCAAGACAATTAATTTAATGTATGGAAATTTCTTGGAATGATCAAATCAACTTCAAGGTCCAAATTATGAATGAGTTTTATATAAATTTTCATTTGTATTTCAGTTTCCTCCATTTTTTTTTATCAATTTCCCTGTGTGGGATAAACAATGTTTCCTTTTTTAACTTAGAAATTCAAAATTTTAAATTATGAAATTTAGTATATCACTGTCTATCTTTTTATTTTTAATTCAATTCAATTTATTTAATTCTATTAAATAAATTGAATTTAAATTTTTTATTTAGAACCTTTATTATTTGTTGCTGATACATTAAGAATTTGGATTTTTAAACGATCCTTATTTTACAATTAAGACTGAGTATTAAGATATAAATTTTGTGTTGTTGTTTATATTCTTAACTGAGCCCCAAGTACAAGCACATTTTTAGTTTGACTGTATCTCACGGTCTTCATCAGAACATGGAGTTTGCTCAGTAACAATCAATAAAATCTATAAAATGATATAAAATAAAGTCCATCTATTGATAAAGTCTGGATGCGGTTGAGAGCTTAGTAAAAGGCCAATAAATAAGGTTAGTAAGTGTTTCTTTAAAAATTTTTGACAAACTTTAAGCTCCGGAGTGATCTTTCACACTGAATTCAGTTTTTCTGGCAGGAATGACCTTCCATACAAGGAAATAAAAAGACGTGTGGACAGATGTTAAAAAAAACTGATGCGTGTCAGGATGGTAAAGTCCCAGGTGTGAAGGTCTATAGGACTTGATAGATCACGTTGGGGTCCTGGCTGGCGGTCGGTGAGGGGAGCTGGACTGGCCCGGGAGCTGCGGCTTCACCGGCCTGGTCTGTTGGAGGGGACTCGGAGCCATCGGCAGCTGGCAGCAGGCTGCTGTTGTCTGTAGAGATCCGCTCCACAATGCTGGACAGACAGTCCAGACTGGAGACCACCGAGCTCCGGTCACTTTTCAGACCTGCGTGAAACAGAGTTAATAATTAAATTATTGTTCAGTACTGTCACATAAAAGTGTTTAAGGGGGATATTTTTTGACTTAATGTTAAACTACAAAATGATCGTGGAAAAAACAGTCGGGACACTTTCAAAAGACAACAACAAAAGGAACTGAAAATTGGTTTGGTTTAACTGCTCAGTTTTATTTTAAATTATTTTAATTATTAAACTTATGTTTATAGCATAAAGCTTGATGCTTTACTATTTTCCTGCTTAGATATAAAATGTAATAAAAATGTAAAAATGTTTTGTTGTTTATCTCCTGATTAAACTAACGAGATGTTTTCATAACGTTTTTTTGCAGATAATAATATGTAAAATATAAACATACACTAGGCTACTTAAAATGTAGTTCTTTAATATAAAATATTTTATTCATAATTGACAGAAGTCAGTTTAGAGAAACATTTAATTTTATTGTTTTATTGCTGCATTTATTGCTTGTCCTGTTCGTCTTTCTGTCTACTAACTGGCTTTTGTTTTACTACCAGGGGCGAAAAAAACGTCTGTTTGTAGCCTAATTGGCCTGTTAGCAGCTTATATCACCGTAAATGGTATTATTAAAGTGCTTTCAGATTTCTTACCATTTGGAGTCTCTGAGAAATAAGAGCTTCTGTCATAACTTCCTCTCCTGTTTGAGTGACAGGTCGGGCCGTTAAAATCCGTCTGTAAAGGGAAACAATAGTTAATAGAGAAATTTGATTTTTACAACATGGAACTGCATACTTATTAAAATTAGTCACATTATCATGCTCCCATTAATTTTTGAGAAACCCTGCAGTTTAAATGTAGCAATTGATTTAAATTTAAAAAAAAACAACATTTAAAGTAAAGAAAATAATTGAAAATGTAAAAAATGCCAGATATTTTAAATAAATTCACAACACACTATTATACTGTGTCTAATAGGAATCCAACTTTTTTTAAAATAAAGTGTTTGAATTACTGAGGACCAACGAAAAGTACAATCATATCATCAAATAATTACAAAACTATCAGGTGTCACAAAACGAAATTTTACATCTTATTCTTATGCTGATTTGTTTCAACACATTCATCAAAACATAAACCGCATCCCATTTTAAAACATTAACAAATCACCCCATTATTTATTTAAGTCAGAACTCTTGTGATCTAAGGAACTACCAAACTTCAGTTTTCACTAAAAACGACGATGATACTGCGCGGAAAGGTTATTTCCCTGAGACAAAACTTGCATTTGACCTACTTAGTAGTTTTTTGTTTTCATTCTGAGACTTAATTAGGCCTACATATAATTAGAATTCAAAGTCTGCAACTTAGCTCTTCTGCGCGAAGGTGTAAAATTGTCTAGACACAAAAACAGTCAATGCTGACCAAAACTAGAAACAAAAAAAGCTTAATAGGTGAAGTTGAGTTTAATGTGTTTAAAATGCTGCATCCGAAAAAAATCAGAATTTGAATTGCAGTCATCATCACTTATTAAACAAAACCAAAGTAAATCTTAAGTTAAATAGTATAAACGTGCGTAAAGACGCACTGGAGAGACACGAAAGTGCCCAGCCACTCTTCTCCACCGACCCCCCTCTCGCCCTCTTTAACACCTGTCAGTCCCTGAACTCACCATGCCGTCGGAGCAGTTGGAGCGGGGGCTGGAGGCGTCTGAGTCCCCACTGTAGTGCTCCAGAACCGGGTAGAAGCCGTCGTCCTGCCCGCCGCGCAGCAGCGCCTGCAGGGACTCGATGTAGCTGATGGCATTGCGCAGGATCTCCACTTTGGGCAGCCGCTGGTTGGGGTTGGCAGACGTGCAGCGCTTCAGGGTCTCGAAGGCGTCATTCACTTTGCTCAGCCGCCGGCGTTCCCGCAGCGTGGCCGCCTTCCGCCGGTCCGCGTTTGTGGTCTTTCGCTTGCAGGCCTTGCAGGCCCAGAGCAGGCAGCGGCCCGCCTGGTGATGCCCGCTGGGGGCGCGGACGTGCTCGTCGTCCTCCCCCTCGGCGTGGTGATGGAGATGCAGGAGGGAGGACGGGGAGGAGGAAGAGGAGGAGGAAGGGGAGGGTGAGGCCGAAGAGGAGGAGTCGTCCGGCTTCAGTAGGCCCACATGGACCAGCCGCGGGTCCAGGTCCTCGAAGAAGTGCATGTCGCTGGTGTTAAAGCAGGGGTCGTCATAGAAATCATCAGCAGCAGGGATGGGGAAAGAGATATCCGACAGCTCCATGGTTCAGTCCCAAACCAAACAAGACAAATCCAGTGAAAGAGACAGAAGCGTCTTCAGACCAAAAAACAAGAAGAAGAAAAAATAAGGGAGAGGAGAGGAACTCAGATGAGTGGCAGTGTTTTCGGGGGAATGTGGAGTCCTGTCACAAACTGTTCTGTCCTCTCAGCTGTTGACCAGGATCTCCTTATACCTGGGACACCCGCCGGGGGGCGGGGTCAGGTTGGTGATGACCACTGATGTCCACTGATGTCTGACCAATCAGCTGGCAGCAGGAGGGGTTTACAACTTCACGGTAATTAGTGTACAATTACCTCAAACAGAGCAGTAACAGCAGGATAATATACTGCTGCACACAGTGGGGGGACTCACATGTGGGGCGGGTACACTATTATCAGAATACTTTTTAGTTTCTGTCTTTTCTATTGCCTTTTCTTTTATTCATTATATTCTTTGCAAGTTACTTGTTGACTAATAACATTTTAATGTAAAGTACACTTTACTTAGCCTATAATAAAAAGTGGTATTTGAATGCAATTGTCTTGGCTTGCAACATTTGACCGATTTGAAAGAGAATAATATTAATTTAAATGTAGTGATTTATATAATTACAAGGGCTAATCTGATTTAAAGGCACACTGAAAAAATGAATTAAGAAAAATTAGAAATCACTTAAAATGAAACAAACGTACAAAAGACAAATACACTGAAGTGAGACATGACATAAACCTGCTAAGAATAAATGGGTGGAAACAAACAAATTCCAAATACAGTAAAAATAAAAGTTAAAAAGTATAAGAACGAAATTTCTCATTTATTTGGATTTATATTTAGTAAAAGATAATATTTTATTTTAAAAATGGGATTTTTTTTAAATCAAAGAAGAAAGTTTGAATCTTGTTTTTTTTTCTAGAATTTATAAAAGTAATCACATTTGGGAAAGAATAACAAAGACACAGTTATGTACTGTCATGTTCAATTGTTTTCTTCACACAGCTGTAACTTAAGACGGATTTCCTCCTTATAAAGGCCTGTTGGCTGTTTTGTGATGTTGTCGCAGCTGAAGCTCCTTCAGGATAGAGATCAGGTCCAGATGAAAGTAATATTAAAAAGCTGAATTTTATCTAGTCAACTGAAACTGAAACATACTGATAAT
>JAPMOB010244373.1:0-12315 GCA_029875015.1 Lepomis gibbosus | reverse complement strand
CACACACACACACACACACACACACACACACACACACACACACACACACACACACACACACACACACACACAGAGTGCTGACCACGTGTATCAGATCTGATTCACATCCTAACAGCCAGGTCAAATCAGATTAGAGGATTGGTTTGGATCAGGTTTCTCTGATGGGATTTATACTTTCTAATCTAGTTTAGATTGTTCAATAATCCCTAAATACCAGGCGTGTGTGTGTTTGTGTTCGTCTGTATCTGTGAGGACCTCTTTTAGACCTGGACAGTGAGAACATTTTCAAAACTGAGGATGTTTTGTTGGGTTAGGGTTAGGCAAACGGCTGTGATGGTTGTGGTGGAGCTTCTAATGAAACCACCAGGGCTGCCCAGTGATACCCTCAATGGTTTTACAGTGTCTACTACTGCTAGTACTACTCCACCACTTTTGAAATAGTGTCTGAAAAAGTTTGTACAGAGTAGGGCTGCACGATTAATCTAATCGCGATGTCGTCGTGCGATTTAAGCAGAAAAGGTGTGCTGTGTTTGCACTGCAGTCTGCTCAGTCTCTCACACCGGGCTCTCGAATGTGCCTCAAAAAACAGTACCAACCACAAAAAGTCATTTACGGACAGTGAGGGAGTAACGTTAAAGGCAACAACCTGCCACAGACAAGGCGGCCCTCGCCCCCCCGGTTACGTTACAGTAGGGCTGGACGATATGGCCAAATATGTCATCACGATTAAAACATATATCATTCGATATCGGTAATTATCACGATATATATCGAATCATTACTTCTTTAAAGTTTATCGGCAGATTTCAGCTCCTGAGTGAAAATTAAAAAAAAAACAGGTGTTTTATTATTTGGTTAAACTTTTCTTTATGGTTCTTTATGCCAAACCGGGATCAATTCACAAATTTGAGAACATTTAAAACTATTATGATCCTTTTCAACAAATATGATTAATAAATCTTTTCCCGGGCCCTTTTCCTCAACAAAAGAAATATCTTAAGAGAAAAATAAAGCGCTAATTTGTTTGTGATTCAAAAGAATTAAACCAAATACTTATTGACAATATATTGAACATTTACATTGTTATTGAGAAAAATTATATTGCGATGCCCAGCCCTACGTTACAGTAACGCCACGCGTCGTCTGCAGCTAAAGCGGTAAGACAGAAGAGAAAGAAGGTTCGGCTTCGAAACGCTGGCAGGTTGACGTTAGCTGCATTGCTGCCTTTTGTTTTTTAACTTTTCATAAAGCCCGTGTCAGTCACTCTTCGTCAACCGACCAATAACAGCCTGGATGTGGCGGGACATTTTTAAAAAAGTGCTGCAGAAAATCATTAAATGCTGAACAATATTATTATTATTGACAAGTTAATACTAACAAATTAGACAGCAACATAGTTTTGCTTGCATAAGGATTAAATACATAAAACCCACAGAATGAAATTATAATGAATATAGTAATTAATATATTAACATTATACTATTAACTGAACATTGTACTCGTTAATGTTTTAATATCGTACTAACACACTAGTTCCTCGTGCAGGTTGTGGATAGAGCCTGTGCGGCGGACAGATGTAGATTCAGGTCCAGGATGCCAGTGTGCAAGTATTTGTTTGTTTTAGCTGTCTCCTCCTGAGAGCAACACGCACCCCCTTGTTCGGTTTTACTAAAGTTATTGTTATAAATATTGTTTATTGTTTGTTCAAGTTGAGAAAAACACATTTCAAAATGTCAGTATTTTGTGGATTTGACAATCAAGCAAGTAGACTCATTATTGTCCACATAATACATAATAATATTGTCCACAATATGACTTTTATGTATGACATATTCTTTTGCCTGGCTTGTCATCTTGTCATGAACGCTCAGTGTCTCAGACGTTTCCCTCTGCACACGCCATGCTGACATGTTACCGTCTCTATTGGCGATTAAGAACAACACACTTATGTTAAAACCAGAAAGCTGCTTTATGGCTTTTTTTATCTATATTCTTTGAGATAATTCTCACTAAATCTGGCATAGATAGACTTAAATCCCTGCTGTAATCCCGGGTCATCCTGCGGGTCCCGGGGCTACTGCAGCCAGGTTTCACAGCACCATCCCGTCCCTCATAATAGTCCATTTAGCTTACTTTCTGTCCATCTGGCTCTGTTTTTCCTTTGTCCCGCCAGCTCTATTTTCAGCGTTTTGTTCAGACTTCCATGATTTTCCTTTGGGACTGGTTTTCTTCGTCTTTCTCTTGAGTGTTTTTTTGATCCTCGACAGCTTCTCAGTTTTTGTTTTCTTGCTGCATCTTTGGATTAAAAAGAGGGACACAAAGGAAATAATGAGCATCACGCATAATTTATGGACTTGACGGTGTGAAGACGTGAAAAATCCTGCTCACAGTTCCCAGTTTACCATTTATTTATGTTCAGTGCTGCTCATTAACAAAATCATATGTGTTTGAACCTGTGGTATGAATGACATACACAAGATTTTTATTTTGAGACAATGAGACGTTTAAGTCATGAAAAAAACCTCCCTCAGCTTCACTTCCCGATGTTCTTCACCTGCGGCTCGTCTTGTTATTTTTGTCAGGACACCTTGTTGTGTGTTTGTGCTTAGCTAACTGGCAGTTTGCAGTGAATATATAAAGAGACAATGTATGTTCTCCAGAGGACGAACTCTTGATTTAAATTACCCCAAGACCAGGACAACACGTCCTCATACCTAAACTGAAAAGGTCGATTGTCCCAAAACAACATGTACGAGCTTTGGCAAGTACCAGAAGCACGGCGGGCGTATCGGAGCTCGAGTACGTTGTGTTCACGACACGTGATATTTGTTGTGAAACGTGGTGGTAGTTTAGTTCGGTTTAGGCAAGATAACAACTTGGTTAGGTTGAAGAAGTGACTGTGATTTGGGTTAAAACTTTGACTTTCTTCCACACAAGACTCAAACCTCTGTCTCCTGAGTGGATATCCTGAGTTTACTTCCCTCCCCACCACCTCCTCACACGGACTTTGTCGCTCTTATACTACGTCACCTGACACTAGAGGTCGAGGCCTAACAAAAATAAATATGGGTCATAATAAGCTGCTGCACAATCGTCCTAAACAGCCATGTTTTTGTAAAGACAGGCTGCTTAGGACAAACGAAGGCTCTAGGAATACCTAAATCATGTATATGTTCTTTGCACACCTTCTTGATAGTTTGCTGTGTAAAGAACATTGCGGTGTTTAGGTGACACTGGCATGGAATAAGATTCTTAGTTTTTAGCTTTGTTAAGTAAATATAGTCTCTCGATAAAAAATCAACTGTCATTTTTACAAGCAAAAATCTGTTTCCAACATCTCAAATGTGAGGATTAGCTGCTTTACCTTGGTTTACTTATGTCACTGCAAATACAGAGGGTTTTTACAAATTGGTAAAATTACAGACAAAGAGCTACGGAGAAACCACGCAAGAACTGCAATTTCAGCGTTGGCTTGGGCTTTTTTCCCCTGATGCTGGTAGAGATTGTTGAGAGTGAAGGCATGAAGCAAGTGGAAAAGAATCTGTTATCGTTTGATATCTAGCACAGCCGCCACAAAACCTCTGCTCAGGTTTCCATCCAAATTTAGTGCCAATTTAAACCAAATTTCTCGAAAATCTGTGAAAAAAATAACAATTAATGGGCGTTTCCATCCTATCAGTTGTATGAATATTGAGAGTTCATTTAGATAAACTGTTGGTGGAGTGAATTCTCCAGTCGCTGACATTAAGCCATCGCAGAACAAGATAACGTCATTAATAGAGCTCCTGTCGATATGGAAATGACGACCTTTCTGTTAGTTGCATGTGTTGATGTGCGGAAGTTTACAGTCGGCTCGTCGTCTCGCGCAGATCTGACGTCTTCAGCTCTTAAGTCAGCTGCTACATGTAGGTCAGATTTAGGTTTCGTTATGTCTGTTTCCATTTCGCTCCGTGTCACTTTGTTTTTCCACCTCAGCCAAGCAGAACATGTTTGTTTTTTTTGAAACTCTAGTGTTTCCACTCAAACTGAAAATGCACACGAAAGTAGGTGGATGGAAACACGACTACACAGAACAGTCTCATATTATCAGTAATGAAACGGGGCAAACCTTCCCACCTACACTCGTATCAGTTTATTCAGTCTGACGAACAGTTAAAACACTAACCCTGTGACTCTTACATCTACTTCACCTGTTTATTATTTATTCTTTACTGTTGTAATTCAGCTGCTGTTAGAAACACCTACCTCATGTCCATAAAACTACCTGCACAGAAATGTTCCAGCATCCTTTGTACTCTGCTCTACCACATTATTGTCCTGCTTGTCTAGGAATGTTATTGTTTCTGTTTGTATGTATCTGATTGATTGATTGAGCTTCTTTATTGATTGTAAATATAAAAGCGGCGCCTCCAACAAGAGATGTCCCAACTACAGAGACCATCAAAAGGATAAAAACACAATAAAGCCAGGCGGCTTATTTCCATTGTGGTCCATACGTTCATAGTAGATTGTGTCTGTTTTTGGTCGAGCTTGTTTGTTTCTGTGCACACACATCGTCATATTCCTCATATGCGTGCACATACCCGGCTGATAAAAGTGATATAACAAAGTAATCGAAAAACGCTTACCGTGAGGAATATAATTAAAGCGCATTACAGCCCGGTCACGTACGGTGCGTCCTTCTGGTGTTGTCGTGGTCAACAAATCTGCCCCTGAGCTATAAATCAAAACTGACACAGCGTCGTGTGTTTAAGAACATTCTCATATGCTTCCCCAACCCTTTTCCTGTTTCATAAACACAGGTAAGAAGACTGCAGTGTAAGGTTTACACTGGGCAAAGGCAATGCATTCCCGGCTGTATGTTCCCACAGGAATACTGAGCTCACACACACACATACACAAGTGTTTGATTAATGCATAGCTGGGCCTCTTGATGCTGCATGCCGCCTGGTGAAAGAACTCTTTATTGCTTGATATGAAGATGTTTGCTCTCGTATATACACTCACTGGCCACTTTATTAGGTACACCTTGCTAGTCCAGGGTTGGACCCCCCTTTGCCTTCAGAACTGCCTTAATTCTGAATAGCACACTTTCATTAAGTTGTTGGAAACGTTCCTTGAAGACTTTGGTCCATATTTTGACACGATAGCATCACAAAGTTGTTGCAGATTTGTCGGCTGCACATCCGTGATGTGAATCTCCCGTTCCACCACATCCCATAGGTGCTCTGTTGGATTGAGATCTGGTGACTGTGGAGGCTGTTGGAGTTCAGTGAACTCTCATGTTCAAGAAACCAGTTTGAGATATATTGAAGCTTTGTGACGTGGTGCATTGGTGGCCATCAGAAGTTGGGTACGTTTCCTTTCCGGTTGTAACGAGTGGTTATTTGAGTTACTGTTGCCTTTCTTTCATCTCGAACCAGTCTGCCCTCTGACATCAACAACCCTGGAGATGCGTGAAAATCCCAGTAGATCAGCAGTTTCTGAAATACTCAGACATGGCAGTCCCGCACCAACAACCATGCCACGTTAAAAAGTCATTTAAATCCCCTTTCTTCCCCATTCTGATGCTCAGTTTGAACTTCAGCAAGTTGTCTTGACCACGTGTACATCCCTAATTACATTGATTTGCTTCCATGTGATTGGCTGATTAGCTATTTGTGTAACAGACAATTAAACAGGTGAACCTAATAAAGTGGCTGGTGAGTGTGTATACACACACACACACACACACACACACACACACACACACACACACACACACTTACTGTTCATTATGAACCTAACAAACCATCTTGTTAATTATCTGCCAGAGAACGCAGCCAGCCCCCCCCCTCCGGCTGTCTCTAGATGTCATTTAAGATCTGAAGCTGCTGTTTTTTATCGTTTGTGCAGAGATGTCTTTAAGTGGAATACTTTCAAGCAGGAAGATGCCAATCAATTTCAAGTATGTTTTCCCCAAACTCGTAGTCAGTATTTAGAGCTACTCTGGGCTCTTTAAGTCCTTGTAATAATAGCCTTGGGAAATAATTACTCAAAGGGAGATTGATCTCAAAGGCGTGGTCCACAAATCTATTTTACTTTGGGGAAAATCTTCCCACATGAAAGACATGACAAAAAAAATGTGGAAAGAAAACTGAATTTGACATTTTTATTTAAAATATTTTATTATTTATTAAAGAGAAACTCCATTGAAACACAAACTAAATAAATGAAGTAGACGCTTCTTCACACCAACTTCAATATATTGAGAATGTGCAGCACAACTGAGACGTAGCTTCTGACGTGCTGTACTTAAAGATAAAATATAGGGCTCCCGCCGAAGATTTCCTAGTCGACTAGTCGTTTAAGCCGTCAGTCGACTAGTTGTCACACGTTTATCATATTGATTATTTAAATATATATTTTAGGGGCATCAGAAAATGGTTTAATTGCAGGGTTGTGAAATAACGTTATATGTAACATTGTGAACATTGTGCTAGTTTACAGATTAGGGGTGGACAATAAAACAATAATTATCGCAACAACAAAAAAATCAATAGCAATATAACAAATATTCAGTTAATATTCAATAAATGTTGGATTTTATTCACTTGAATCACACACGAAATAGGACTTAATTTTTTATTAAGATGTTTATTTTGTTGAGGATAAAGGACTGAAAAGCTTTTACTTAATTTTACTCACGTATTTGTTGAAAAAGATTTTATCATAATTGTTTTGAATGTTCTGCCTCAGATTTGTGAAGTGATCGACTGTTTGGCATCAAGTGTTGACCATAAAAAGAGGAGTTTAAACCAAAATTAACCATCTGGTTCCTTCAACTTTCACTCAGGAGCGAAAATCGGCCTTTAAGCTTGAAAGAAATATCGATTTGATACTTATCGTGATAATTATCGATAACGAAAGATATGAAACTTTTTACTGTGATAACATTTTTGGGCAGCCCTACAGATAAATACAAACCATAACAATGAGCCTGCAAAGTGTTTTATAAGTTTTATAAGCTCTTAAGTCAGCTGCTGCATGTAAGTCATGATTTAGGTTTCAAGTCTCGTTCTTCAAAACACGGGAATAAAAAACTTCAAACACTTTGGCTTCAACAAGACGGATGATGGATAACGTTACTTAACCTGCTACAAACTCGCTCCTCTACCACTTGAAGCCTCTTCTGAACCGGCCGTCGTGACCGTAGTCAGAGTCCTGGCTGTAGCTTGCTGTAACCCACCTTAGTACAGTAGTCGCTATCACCAAACTGGTCTCGGAGGCTGGGTTCAGTCCTGGTTCCTGTTCACCGGGGGGCAACTCAGCCTGGTTTCGTTGCCGGTAGTAGTGACGTAAAGAAACACCAACTAGACTCCCGGTTGGAGTCTGCTTATAGTGTTGGGGAGAAACCCTCAGCTGGGCCAAATGTCTTCGGGTCCATCGCACAAAAATAATCTGTTCAATAAAACACAAAGTCTGAGCTGGTCCCAGGAGCAACTGATCCGGGTCCGTATCTGTCTGACTTTTAAAACCATCATTTACATGCCGGGCCCCCATGGTACTCTCTGGTGATAATGTTGTAATTTCCCTGTATTACGTTATAAAAAAAAGCTTCATTGCAGCCAACCATCAGGCTTATTATCAGTTTTTAGAAAGTGTTTAAGGGACACGGGTCTAGAGAGGTGATGAAGGCCTCAAACGTACAAACTCAAGGGAACAGACGGCCGTTATCAGTCCAACATGACCTCCCGTGAACTCGTGTTTGCATTCCTTTAAGGAATGTCAAGGCAGAAATCTGGACTCTAATAACACACTGTCTGACGGATGAATCTGACTCTCCTATATATTAAATGATGATCCTTTATATCTCAGTATGTGGTTGGATGGCGGCGTCCACCATCTAACCACACTCGTCACCACATTTTGGCACTAATGCCGCGTTTTGACATTTACCTGTGGTCGGAAAACCTTTACAAAACAACCTGAAAACGCTGGTATTTCCATTTTATCCTCATCAGCGTGAAAACCGCCTCTAATCAACAGATGCCAGAGCAACAGGTCCACTTTCGTCCACCCCCCTCTCGCTCTCCTCTCTTTTAAGGTCTCTCGCCCCGGGCGCCTGAGGGAACAGACTCTCTTGTCTCTTTTATGTCGCCTTTATCGTCGAGCTGCAGGAGGTCTGAAGGCAGCGAGCACGACTTCAATAAGAACCTGCTGAGGAGGAGAGAGGCTGAGAGCAAACTGACTCACACAGCAACACAGTTAGCAAGAAAGCAGTGTGTGTGTGTGTGTGTGTGTGTGCATGAAGAATGATGTCTTTGTAGGTAAGCGTTGGCATTTTAGCTGTGGTCGGTCTCCATGGTATGCACAGGCTTCTGGGAAAAAACGCAGTAGGATCTGTGAAGGAGAGAGAAACTGCAGCTTCTGTTATTATGTCTGCAAATTACAGGCAGAATCGCTCGAGGACATTTTTAGGAGGAGAAATTACTTTCTGAGGAGACGTGTGTCAATAAAAAATGGATGGTTTTTATTAAAGGCTGGTTTTAATATTAAAGGACGAGGAGATCTGGAGACGTTAAGATATTTCTCATCATGGTGAAAAGCTGGAGTGAGGTTGAAATTAGCACAGAAGATGCCTACGCCACTTTTATTAAATCGCTTGTATAGGCAGCAAACCATAAACGGCGACAGACAATAGATACAAACAATATGTTAGCAACATTTCAGAATGCACCTGCGATGTTTTGTGACTTTAGGATTTGTGATTTTATGACTTGAAATACTATTTTCCAGTCCTAAAATTCTTAAAAATAATGTTAAAATATCGTCTTGTCTCGATCTCGTGAACCCTCGTGTATCATGTATCATCTCTTAATTATCGATTCTTCTGCAATTTAATTTATTTATTTTATTGAGAAAATAGTTGTTTAGTCTCGACAAAAGTCAGATAATATTTCAAACTGTGTTGTTTTATCCAACCAACAGTCCGAAACCCAAAGATGTTTAGTTCATTATCATGGAAGATTAAGAAAACAAGAACCAGTAAAGTTTTGGCTTAAAAAAAACTTTGTTTTCCATCAGTTAATTAACTTACCGACTGTTTCAGCTCTGCTTTTTTTAGATTATGTATTTAATGTCAGAAAAAAGAAAGATGGGTAACGGAAACAAGTTCCCAGAGCTTAAGGGGAAGTCTTCTTCCGATGGTGTCAGAACAGAAAAACCTTCAGATATTCTGCCACAGTAACGTGAAACATTTTAGAAGCTTGAACCAGATTGTTTATTTTTTGCTTTTAACAATCAAATAATCAGGAGGACAACAACAAAATGAGAAGTTCTGCAACCAAATAAATAAGATAAACACCTTAAACTATGGATTCTATTTCTTTCATTTAGATGGTTTACATTAACCGAGCTACACAACACATTCATTTTTTAACATATAAAAATAGTATTTATTATGTATAATACTGTTTTATCGATGCACAAACTCCTCCTTAAAAGACAGTCTCACTATGCATCTTTACTTAAATTACAATCTTGTCGCAGACAAATATAATTACACATTGTCACCTGTATATCAAACTAAATGATTTTGAGTCTCCGGGGCGTCCGGATGGCCTGGTGGTTCAGACAACATGTAATTGCAACGTTCTCAGTTTGATTCAGGCTGAGAATCTTTGCTGCACGTCGCCCCCCCCCNCCCCTTTTCTCATCCTGCCTGTCTCAATAAAACACTCTTCAAAAAGATCATTGAGTGATGATTTTGAGTCCTGAGTAGCGAGTGCTGATCCTCCTCGTGCTGCTTCAAAGGCGAAATACATGGAGGGGGGGGAAAAGTCCATCAAACACTTGCGGCTGCAGGTAAATCTCATTTAAATGAGCGCACGGCAGTAAATTAAACGAGTGTAAATGAGCTTTTATAACATTTTATAAACTCATAGGTTCTCTCATCTGGATTATGGCTCCTGGACAGTAAGAAGTGTTTTAGAGAGATTTTAGTGAGTTAATCAAAAAGTGAGAGAGCTGAAAGAATTGGATATTAAATATTTGACTAGTTGATGAAAAAGAACATTTAATAGCAGCTATTGACAATCCCCCTTAAATTAAAAATTTTATTAACTATGTTTGATATATTTGGCTTAGGACTGTGGGTCAGACAAGAAAATAAATGTTAATAAGTCAGCTTGGGCTTTGGGATGTTTGTTTCTCTCAGATAGAGAAAAGATAATAAAACATAATAGAAACCTAATGGAAATATTTCCTGTAGCGCCACCCCCAGAACAAACTTTACATTTTTAACTATTAAGAATAGATTTATTATCAGTGTTCTTTTAGTCACTGGAGGTCTTCTTCCTGGTTTCCTCTGTACTCTTCAGTGATGGCAGCAAAGCAGGAAATATTCACTGTCTCTGTGCACACACACACACACACACACACACACACACACACACACACACATTCCTCTGCGCTGATATTACAGATGAGATAATGAAAGGTTGTCTGAGGAGCAGGTGTCAAGAGCTGATATCACTGCCTTCCCACAGGCACTCTGACACACACACACACACAGAAACTCACACTTTCTCCCTGGAAAAGGCAGGTCGAGGGCGATCTGTGGGATCAAAAGATGATGATGATGATGATGTGGCTTTTCACGTATGTCACCACTTGACTCCGGGAGTTCAGGACCACAGCTGCCTGTGTCTCAGTGGTCAAAGGTCAGCTCAGGAAATCATTTCCTTCCCCCTCCTTTTTTTCTTCTTGTGTCTCTTCACCTCTTTGTTTTTCTTCCGTTGGAAAGAGAAAGTGAATTTGATTCGAGCACGAGTAAATAAACTGTAGATTATACTTATGCAAAGTTCTGGATAAAGCGTCTTGTTTAATCTTGTTACGTCCACGGGAGCCTGTCAGGTTTGGTGATGACCTGCTGCGTTCAATACAGGCTGCTTATAAATCTGCACATCTATAAAGGATTCTGTAACCTATTTTTTTACAAAGCACAACCATGTACTGTGCAGTTAATGATAGCTAGTAAGTCAAAACAGCCCTCAGGCTCTAAAACCAGTCTGACATTAAAGGAGAACACTATGATTTTCCACATTTTACTTATCTACAATTTTACAATCAGGGCTGCAGCTAACAATGATTTTAGTACTTGAAGCTTCTATAAATTATTTCAATGATTCATCGATCCGTCATTTAAGAAGTAACGTTACTTTTGCTTGGCGGCGACCCCTCAGGATCAAATGCGTACGTTGATAGATGATAGATATTTATTAGTGCTTTAGGAAACTCAAAGTGGGTCATACAGCAAACAACAAACCAACAATCAGACAAATGCTTTACCAACACAAACAGGACCCCAGTGCTGTACAAGTTATACTAAGGTGCAGCTCACCGAGACCCAGTTTACTCATGAGTGTGACGTTAGAACCCAAACTCGCGGCCCAACCAGGAGAAAAACAAACCCACGCACATTTTCTGCTCAGGACTGCGGCTTACTTTGGCTCGGCTTCAACTCAACAACCAATCATGATTTCAGCTAAGTGCTAAAGCTGCTGTTTGTAGCCATGTTTCCATCCAATTTTAAACGCACTTTTGAAATTTCGCAAAAATTGTGAAATAGCTGCGTTTTCGTCAGCTGGTTTGGAGCAAAGAAACCAGGCTACGGCATGCGTAGTTATGATATTTTATTATACTCAGTAGCATACTGCAAAAATATGTGGCGATAACCGCGTTTGATCAGTGTGCAGAGCAAAGTATCTTAAAATGCCCTTTAACAGGTGAATGCATAATTCTGCAGATGATGGAGGCTACCTGCTGAGATTTGCATCCACCTCTTTTCTCAGCACAAATGAGCGTTACCAGCCGCGAGGTGCATGAAATTCTCGGCCGGCATGCAGAACTCTGCACAAGCGGACAAGACGGCGGTAGCATTTCTACCAACAGCTGCGTTCTATGTAATGCAGAGCCAGACGGAGCAGGTGTGCCATATATGGCCCTGTGACAACAACAGCCTGGTAACATGTTTCAGGTCTTTGCAATCAGAAGACAGTGGGCTTTGAGAGGGGGGGCTTTAAGAGATAGGAGCATCTACAGCTTGTTTCAGACAGAGGCTGAAATGAAGGCTACATGAAGAGTCCGTATAAGACAGAATATTTTTTTTTACTTTAAATAGGACTGGAAACTACGACGGAGTATTAGGGCCACATTAAGAAAAAAAAATTGAGGATGAAGATTTTTTTTGTTGTTTTGTATGTCGAGAATAAAGTCGAAATGTCGAGAATAAAGTCGAAATGTCGAGAATAAAGTCAACATGTCGAGAATAAA
>JAPMOB010244369.1:0-33713 GCA_029875015.1 Lepomis gibbosus | reverse complement strand
GAGATGGAGCGAAGGCAAAGGAGAGGTGGAAAGAAGAGGAGAGGATAGGGGGGACAGCAGAGGGGGAAGAGGGAAAAATTAGTGTATCAAAAAGAGAAGATACATGTTGCCCTCCAAAGAGGTTCATGGATTGAAGCAAGCAAGTAGAGTGATTCAGCACCCTCTTGAAAAGAAGCAGGGAAAACAACAAACAAAAGAAAATGATGATGCACTGTGTAATAGAAGAAAAATAAATCAGATCAGAGAGAGTAGAGCCTAAAGGTCTCGGTGAATTATGAGAGAGAGAAAGAAAAAAAAGTACAATTTCATCTTATCTTCTTTTGCTGCTTTTTATTGCACAGTTTTAGTGCCACAACGCAGGGGCCATTAGCTGCACTGATTTTCCTGAAAGTGCCATTGTTGGGAATTAGGGAGGAACTTGAGTTCAAACTGAAAGACCACTTAGCCTAACTAGTTAATCTCTCTCTCTCTCTCTCTCTCTCTCTCTCTCTCACTGGCTGGGTTTTATGAGCCCTCACACTGACAGGACAGATGTTTGCCAGAGACCCCACTTTTACACCACCAGTTAGGAATGTGGCAAACAGTAAAATGTGGGGCTCTGGAGGCTGATATATCCAGACCTTTTGCTGCTAATCCCCTTTATCTGAATCCTTCTTTAGTCTGGGCTTATGCTGGTTTATCCTTAAGACTCGGTATCAGCCAACCTTCAGCGTGACACTTTGGAATTCAAATTAATCGCTTGGACACATGGTCTAAGATTACAATACTTTGTATGTTTTTCTAATAACTCTCCTCTGCTAATTTACGTCTACTCCTGATGTCCCTTGATTTGAATTGATTTATTGGCTTGTTATAGAGCTGTTCTGCATGCATGTGAAGGCCTTGTTTGTATTCAGTGAGGTGGTTTGGAGAGCTCAGGACCAAACAGACACTGATTGATGGGTTTAGGATTGGGTATATCCCTTTTCTTAGAAGCATTCTCCATCCCTGTTTGTCTGACAACAGCAATCTCCTGTCTAGTAGTCTATATTCATCTTTATCCTCCCTTTTCCTCCTCTTCAACATGAAACGTAGCTGTCATCCCGTCTCTCTTTTTGGGGAGATTAATGTCACCTGGTAGAGAGAGTGAAAATGAAAGAGAAGATGCAAATATATAGATAAAACCTATTGCTTAAGTGTTCACCATTTCTCACTTACGTATCAGCATTTTCTTCATATATTGTGCGTCGCAGGTTCTTCACAGGTACAATCTTTGTTCTGTGACAGATGTGACAGCCGCTTGCCTGGTAGATGAAGTGACAGCACAGCGTGTTTTTGTTTTTTCTTGTTCTGTACTTTTATTTTTTCTCCCACTCCGCTCATGCAGCTTGTATCCGGGGGACCTTCAAATCCAAATTTGGGGAGGGATCCTGTTCTCCCTGCCCGTCCAACAGTCGCACCAGTGCACGTGGAGCCAATATCTGTCCCTGCCAGAATGGTTTCTACCGGGCTGACAGCGACCCCCCTGACTCTGACTGCACCAGTAAGTCATCCTCCACTGCACAGACAAAAAAATGCTGAGTCTCTCTTGAAAAATCAAAAGAGTAGAAGTAACATATGGTAAATTATCAGTGCCAGGTTGTAACTGAAATAAACCTTGGTGTTGGTTTGTTTTGACTTGTGTACCACTAATTTGGCAGAAATTGTAATTAATGAAAAGAAGAAATTTAAAGTGGCTATAATTTATTTTTTTATAGTAACAAATCAAATGACGATGTGACAGGGGTCACTCATAGTGATGGACTACAAAGAATTATCACCAGAATCAGCAGCTCCCCTTTTAGTGCTTATGGCTTATAATGAGCTATAGTGTGTTTCAACTCATTGTTTATCTGTCCGGCCCCAAATTCACTCTCACTGCTCTCACACTGTCACTTTCAGCTGCAGTGGCCAGCTGTTTTCAGATTTTAAAAAAGCTCTAAAAAGCACTGTGCACAGCCGGCTCAGCAGCTCAGTGACTAGCTGGTCAACACAGTGAAGCATTTAGTAGCAAGATATTTCCCTCAGGAGCTGGTAGACGCCAACAACAGAGCTCAAAGAGAGTGAATATTGACTTACATTCGCCAGGTGGCCAGAAAGATGACTCCAAATGAGTGAAAGTGTTGCTCCACAACTGCTGGATGTGTAAATAAGCAGCTGTTTGCAAACAAGTTCACCTTATGAAATTAAAATGTGATGATATCCCAGTGTTGTATCCACTACTAGTTCCCGCTGCCCCCAAGTGGCCGAAAAAAAATAAGTGTTGCAGGTTTGAATTTTGTTTATTTTTCCGCTACTGACAGCTGCTACGAATGTTTGGTCACAACACGTGATGTTGCTACCATCATTGGATTAGAGCAAACTCTAATGGGTGTGGGCAGGCGCTAATAATAGCACTCATAATTTGAGCTCCCACTTTCCAAGTGGAAGCTAGTTAGCCTAGCTTTCTAGATCCCACTTAAACTTGTGTGTTAAGTGGACAGTAAGCTGTGTGGGCTGTACAATGTCAGAAGCTTCAACTATGGTTTTATCCTTGTTTTAAAAAATGTAAAGGAAAAACTGTGGTGAATTAAAAAATTCAGTTTGACTTTAAAATTACAAATCTGCGGCTGCGTGTCAATATTTTTTTCTGGTGCTGACTGCAGCATCCATGCTTGTTCTGCATGGACAGGCCTTTGAGAGAAGTCCCAGCAGTCATGCTGATGGAGAGCGACATGTGCTGCCTTGACCGTGTAAAGTCACCCCCCAGGGACCTTTCGCCGTGTTAAATGACACACACTGCCCACAACTGTCTTCCCCAGATCCTTGTCACAGGAACACTGTGGACATTGAGCAGCGCACACGGACATGCAGGCAGGGACACAAGCACCACCTCCGACTAAACACGCAAACGCACACAAACACACAGGCCTGACAGTTCTGTCCCTGCGGTCTGTCAGAGCCTGTGCCAGGCAGCCTGTGCTTTGTGTTGGAAGCGGTGTGTTGCACATGAGAGGCTCAGCCAGTCAATGGCCGGCAGCTTGGGCTCAGCGTGTGTTTTAGACGGGTGTCCAATTAGAAGAGCCTCCACTCTGAACTGTGTCCACCTAATTAGAAAGGACGGGGTGAGTGAAACGCAGCTCAAGGCAAGCTGAACTCAGAGGACAGGCAGTTTTGGCCAATGAGAGCTGATGGCCGGAGAGCCTTCTCTTCTCTTCGCACTCTCTCTGCTTTGAGACAGGTTAGACTTTCAGCTGCGGGAAGCTTAGAGGGAGAGCCCTGCTCTTCTTTTGCTGCAAAAGGATGAAAATCAACTTCGCTGAACCAATCTTGGTTCCCTCCCTTTGCGGTTATCATACTTTATCCAGGTTTCAAACAGTCTTCACTCAAAATGGAGAACTGCTTATTGGAACGTGGCGGCCTTGGGTTATACTGATACAAGAACATGAATTTCTATCAAGAGTGGATTAGCCAGGTTCCACATGCACCAAGAGGGGTTTTGCATAGGAATGGACGTTGATTACAGTGTAGAGCTGTATAGGATTGTGTTTTCCATGAAGGAATATTACTTAGTCATGAACAGTGGTTTTCTGCTTGTGCGTGACAAGTTGTATTTATCCTCCTGTTTCTGAATAGCCTATGTTGATTTATTTATTCGCTGCAGGAAGGATTTACCCCCTGTTGTTATGTTTTTATATGTTTCCATGCCCTTTGCTCCATCCTAAGGATTTGTTTGGGGTATATAAAGCAGTCTAACACATGTATTTCTGCAAAAGGGTTTTATAAAAAGAATAGGATTGCACTCGTTGCCTATTTCTTTACATGAAATACTCTCTTTTGTTGCCTTCTTACAGCAATAGATTAAAACATTTCTTCTTTCACCACTGAGGGAGGATAATGTAAGCACTGCATAGGGAACATGACTAAAGCCTCAGTTGTGTGTTTTCCTGCCTGCCCACCTTCTTAAACACCTACGTGTGTGTGTGTGTGTTTGTGCAGCGATCCCCTCAGCGCCTCGCAACGTTATATCCAGCGTGAACGAGACCTCGCTGTCCTTGGAGTGGGACGAGCCCGAGGACACGGGCGGGAGGAGTGACCTCGTCTATAACGTGGTGTGTAAGAAATGCCTGCGAGACCGGAGCCCCTGCACACGCTGTGACGACAACGTGGACATCGCTCCTCGCAGGCTGGGGCTGAGGCAGAGGAAGGTAGTTGTGAGGAATCTGCAGGCTCACACCCGCTACAGCTTCGAGGTGCAGGCCGTCAACGGGGTTTCTGGGAAAAACCCCGCCTCACCCAGCTACTCTACAGTCAACATCACCACCAACCAAGCCGGTTAGTAGATCCGTCAATGACAATGGATGTGTCCACAAACCAAGTTAATTCATAGACCAGCTCCGATCAATACCACTTAACATCACATTGAAACAGACTGTTCAGTGGATCCCACATTCAGTCACTGTCAGTGAGTATCTTAATGAGCATGCGGTATCCAGAGGAGTATTAACACCAACAAGTAAACACTGGTGAACAAGCTCAGTGTTCAACAATGGTGAATGATTGCAGCTTTAAACACTCAGCTGGAGCGCTGCTTTTCTGAGGGAGATAAAATGTTAAGTGTACTTTATATCTCCACTGTCAGCATTCAGCACACTGTCAACCAGGCGTCTGACGTTACATCACTTACAATGTCACCTTTCAACATCCCCACTTAATATTTGCAGCGTCATCATCAACCAAACTGCTCAGCACCTTTCACAGACTGTAATTACTCTCCCAGTTAACCTGCTCTTAATCCACCTTACTGCAGTTTATGGACCTATGACAATGACTGTCAATTGAGTCACTTTCAGGCCTCACAAATCAATAAACTGCAGAACAGTGAAGGTGAAACAGGTGCCGTTTTTCTTAAACCGTTAAGGTTGAGGTGTTTTGAATAATAATTATCTTACTGTGAGAAAATCTTGGCAGCTCGGGTGTGACGATCGCCCAACTCCCAAATGAAGTAACTTTACCTTAGACCTTAAATTGTCATGTAAACCGTGTCCCCTTTGATGTCCAACCGCAGCACCTTCAGCAGTCCCCACCGTCCATCTGATGCGCTCCACCTCAGACACTCTCAGCCTGTCGTGGCTGCCCCCTGAGAAACCCAACGGGGTCATCCTCGACTATGAGATTAAATACCATGAGAGGGTAAGCACCAACTTTTTAGCCATTGCCTTAATGAAAGTCACAGTGCAGACCTTATTACCTAGAGTCTAGAAATGTCTATTGTTGGAGATTATGGGCCAGTTAGACTCAGTAACTGATGATTAAATGCTGCGTCATTGGTATTGATCAGAGTCCCCCGTAAAGCCCTGCAGCTATAATATGGCCATTTTAAAACCTACACCCTTAACTGGTGTTCAGACTGAAAGCAACCCTGCTTTAAAAGAATGCAAGGGTCTGCAGCGGTTCCAGTAAAGCCAGTTTTAGTAATAGGTCCTTTTGTCTGAAGGAACAGACACAAAAACGCTGTAGAGCATTTCTTATACTATTTGGAAGATGGTGGAAGGCCATTACAGCAACATCATGTTAACTTAAACATCATCTCCCCATCTTTTAGACCTCCATCTTGACAATTGTGAGATAAATGGTAGAAAGTTCCCTGTTTAAGTAAAGTAATTTACCAGTAAGGTACATTTAGGTATATTTTATTAGCCAGGTCAGTCCTTTGCTGGATGACTTCACATTGCAGTCAAGATTCTCTTCTCAATACATGCACAAACAAATCTTTAACACAAAATACCCAAGTTGAACTGACTGACTGCTGACTGAATAGCACCTTGCTGGATTAGAGCTACAGTCTTTGCTGACAGATAGAACCACTCAGTTTAACTGTGATATATGTTATGTTACGTCTTTGTTCAAAGCTTGTTAAATTAACAAACTAGTGAGTCACTATAAATCTTTGAACTGACCTCAACTCAGTTAAATGATTTGAATGAGAAAAGTAATTAATAAGTGCCATTCCAAGAGGAGGCTGCATTTTTTCATCCACTGCTAATGTCAGCCTGAACACAGCCTTAAACCTAGACTTTATAACTTTTGCTAAACAGTGAGCAATTTTGCAGGATCAGGGTAAATCCTAAAATGTAGTGCAACTATAGCACCAGAAATGTGCATGTGACATTTGCCATGTTTAGAAGAATTGTTCAGATGTTTAGACCAGTTCAATCACATTAGATCAGCAGTTTCTTCCTGAAAGGAAAATTAGAAATAATACAATATAATGGCATCCAAACAGATTTCAGTTTGTATATTCTTTAGGCCAATATGATACCGATTTTAGGAACAACAATTCAACTATATAATCTAAAACTAATTTCACCAATATGTCATCACTATCACTTCACAGCATTATGAGAGGAGGCTGATCATACAGCAGGCTAATGAATATTTATAAGATCGTTGTTGTAAAATAACATTAGCTTTGGGTTCGCAATTGGTGTGAATGTTTAATGTGAAAGTAGTCAACTTTTCAACTTGCCGTCTGCTTATTAACTCCTTCATAATAACAGAATATAGAAAGTTAACTTTCAGCTCTGTTGATTTTAGAAAGAAAATGTGTTCTTCATTTATTTAATCAGATGGACAATGGATCATAGATATTTGTTTCTAAATAAATAAGCAAAAGGTTTGTTTTAGTGCTCATGAATTCAACTTCATTCATTTGTTTAAGGAAGGTTGTGTGTATTTTTTTTTAAAGCAAACTTATATTCTACCTTTTTACTTTGACATTTTTAAAACTGCAACCACTGTGGCCATAAATGATAAAATGAACCATTACAGTAGCAAGAAGAAACAAGTCATAAAGTCAGCAAACTTATTCTTTGAATTAGCAATAATGCTTGCTAAATTAGCTAAATTTAGCCACAAGTTATGGATCATACCAGACTAAGAAAACCCTTTAAAATGTCAATTGAATTGAATAATTTCAACATTTAATTAATTCTATGACCATAGTGTTATTTTGACTTTAAAATGTTACATAGTGTTGCTTTTAAATGCTGAGGACCAAAAGATTGAAATCTCACCAACAGGAAACAGTTGTTACTGCTGCTTTAATGGTCCTTTGTTGCACTTCAGGGCCAGGCGATGTCCCACACCGTCACGTCCCAGCACAGCTCAGCCAAGGTGGAGGGGCTGAGGGCCGCCACGCCCTATGTGGTGCAGGTCAGAGCTCGCACTGTTGCTGGATACGGACGCTACAGCAACCCCATGGACTTCAGCACCAGCCTTCACAGTACGGAAAACCTCTCTCCTGCTTCTGTTTTTGATGATTTGCTGCTACAGTTTTCTTAATGAGGGTTCAAGCTTAGAAGTTGTTATTGCCGCCTTAATTAGTAGCCATCACATTTGCAGTACAGGTCACCCTTTAATCTCTTAAGTAGTCTGTCTGCTGTTATTTATTCATTTGCGTCTGTGTGTGTTGTGTGGTCCAGGTGACCCTCAGAAGTCGGTGCAGGACCAGCTGCCTCTCATCATCGGCTCGGCCTCCGCAGGTCTGGTGGTCATTGTTGCCTTGGTGGTTATCGCTGTTGTCTGCCTTAAGTAAGTGTTTGATTTTTATTACTGACAGCCTGAACTGCATGTTTCATTTTGTTAGTTAGACATGGAACAAAGAGGCTCATTAAATTTTAAAATGCTTTCAAATGGTGGATAGGCTACTTACTCTTAAGCTTCAGAAAAGGAGCACTGGAAGAAAATAAAGCTGCTCTTTTCTCGTTTCTTGCTTGACAGTCTGTGGTTTCATCTGATACTCGAGTTAGATATTAGTTTCATTTGCTGTACCTGGAAAGGGTCAAGAATGATTATATGAATGGGACTGTTTATGTGCTGCTTGTTTACAGGAAGCAGCGCAGCGGCTCAGAGCTGGAATACACTGAGAAACTGCAGCAATACAGTAAGTTTATGTGTTCAGCTTGTGGTCATTTGGTCATGCCAGTACAGTTAACCAACTGATTCAATCAATTATCCAATCACCTGAGTGAGGCACGGAACCATTTCCCTGTTTGCACGGAGGACCTTGTTGTCTGTCTTAGTTACTCCACTGTATATGTAAACTTTATATTCAAATACTAAACAGCTGTTTGACTTGAGCAATTAATCACAATTTATCGTTCATTGACTTTATGTGGAATCAGATGCGGCTGATGTGATAAATTGTATATAATATAATAATGTGTATGTGTTTGTAATTTTGTTGCAATCAAAAAATGTTTAACATTTTGGGAAATATGCTTTTTTTGCTTTCTTTGCTGTTAGAAGATCGATACCACTCTCATATCTGTCCATTAAATGTGAAGCTAAATCCACGAGACGGTTAGCTTAGCTTAGCATCTGCCTCTGAATTATGTCTCTTTTGTTTAATTCAGAGGTTTTCAGGAGGGCACCAAACTGTTTCAGGAGAGGCTCAGTGAATGGTAGTGAAAAATCTTAGTATTTATTATTATTATTATTATTATTATTATTATTATTATTATATTATTATTATATTATTACCACGTCCTGGCTGTAGCTTCATAAAGACAGAGAGTTATTGATCAGCAGGAAAGTGAATAAACTATTTTTGTATTTTCATATATCAATAAAATTGATTTCAGCCATATTACCCAGGCGGGTATGACTAAATGCTGACCTTTCTGTGACTTCTCCCCCTCAGTTTCTCCGGGGGTCAAAGTGTACATCGACCCTTTCACCTACGAGGACCCCAACGACGCCGTCCATGAGTTTGCCAAAGAGATAGACATCTCCTGCGTGAAAATAGAAGAAGTCATCGGTGCAGGTAAACTACGCTGTTGTTTTTGTCCAAGAGGACGGATAATAATTCAGGTTTATTAATCATTTATTGGAACAGGAGTGTGCCATCAAGCCCCGAGGTCTGTTCTGTAGAAGAGTCCTCTCTGAGAGAAAAGGGTTAGGATTCAGAGTGTGCATGAGAGCTGTGGATGAAAGGGAAAATCTTCTCTGTAGCTCTTTTCCCTCTAGTCTGTTTTTTTTTCTTCTCTCCAGCGGCATGATGTATCCTAACTTCACCTCAAATGACAGTCTACTCCTGCTCGTTCAACCTTCCTCCCTCTCTGTCTTTTCTCTCTTTCTTTCTTCCTCTCTCTTTCTCTCTCCCTTGTAAACACTCGTACTCAGAAACCAGATGCAAAACCCCCAAGTTCCTCGCCCGTCCTCTTTCTCCTTTCACCGCTCCCAGGTTGCACACTCGATCAATACCGGTCACTCCCTCTCTCCCCAACATCTTTGACCCCTGACCTCCCGTCCTTTCCTCTACTCTTTTCAGATCCTCTCCCACAGTTGAAGCCGACTTCCCAAGTCTTTCAAATCAGCTCCTTCACTCCCGAATCCGACCAGTAACGTTCCCTCTCCCTGCACATTCCCCCACTTCCTCTTTCCCTCCACCTCTCCCCTTCTTTCCTCTGCCCACTCAACCACTCTCCCCCATCACCCTCACCCCTGCCTTCCCCCACCTTGTCACCTCTCAATCCAGGTGAATTTGGTGAGGTGTGCCGCGGACGTCTCAAGCAGCCCGGTCGCAGGGAGATGGTTGTGGCGATTAAGACACTGAAAGCCGGCTACACCGAGCGCCAGAGGCGGGACTTCCTAGCCGAGGCCTCGATCATGGGCCAGTTCGACCACCCCAACGTGATCCGGCTTGAGGGCGTCCTGACACGGAGCTGCCCCGTCCTCATCATTACCGAATTCATGGAAAACGGAGCGCTCGATTCCTTCCTCAGGGTAAGCTTGGCGGGAGGTGCGTGCCGCAACACCTCTGACAGGCAAGATTGGTTTCTGTTTGTATCAAACCGGAGAGGAACACACACACACACAGACAGTCATTCACGACACCTCTGGGTTATCGAAATGTTTTACTCTCTGTTAAACACCCCGAGGCACCCGCTTGCTGACTGATAGAGATTAAATGTGCAATATAACGCCTGGAGACAGGCATAGTGTCTCTGCTTGACGTGACTGACTGATGCTGACAGGCTTTCCAATGCTCAAACTCCTGGTGGAAAACTGTCACACAGCAGACCTTTGGATACGTTTGCTTCAGTGTATTAGAGAGTCTTTGTACGGATACAGAATATATTACCGTTCAGAGTTTTCTGTTCAGACCACCACCACCTACACAAAATGCTGAACAAAGGCAGGATGAGAAATGAGGTGTCACACAGTACATTTCCAGCTGCGTGGGGGCTATTACATGTCATTTACATTCAGTAAAATGTGTTTTCTCACGTGGCTGCACTTTGAAGAAGTCTCCTTACTGTAACTGTTAGGGTGGATGAGGCTGCTTAATGTCTCTGGTGAATCAGTGCCATGCTGCTGGTCTTAAAAGCAGTTTATCTCCAAGCAATGTACAGATAATGGTTGCATAGATAATGAGAAATGTTGGGTAGCGCTATCAATGATGCTGATGAGCCTTGACATTGACCAGCTTGTTTTGATGTCTTGTTGCTTTAGTGGAGATGATGCCATATAACTGCAACAGTTTGGGTCCAGTAATTGGGGACCTTTGTTGCATATCCACCTATAATACCGCAGCAAATTATAAAATAATTTGTTAGTATTACATTAGTATTGTTAGGAATATTAATTAGGAATGATTTTTCTGCAAAAGTCTTAAATATATAAAACTTATAAATAAATGTATGACTGCTCAAAAGTTAAATGTGCAGCCTCGCAACAACAAAATTGAGAGTTAAGTAAGTGAATATTAGATTAAAGAAGTAAATGATCTTGACAAGCTGTTCAATGCTGAATATTGGTACTTAACTGCTATTAATGGTCTTTGCTACAAACACATTTTGATCTGTACCAAAAAAGTACTGCCAATGGATACAAAGTACAATGGTTTAAGGAATTAAAATTCAGTTAATTGACAATAATGACTTGATTATTGTCAATTAGATTAGATTGTTTTTGAAGCTACTAGCTTCAGAAAATGTGTGAATTTGCTGCTTTTCTCAGTTTTTTTGAATCATTGAAAACTGAATGTCTTTCGGTTTTGTATTGTTGCCCAGACAAAGAAAGCAATCTGAAATAGCTTCACCAAATTTTCATTATCGATGAATCTGCCAATTATGTTCTCAAACAATCAATTAATCATTTTTGTTGATGCGGACAAGTCAGACAAAAGAAAAAAACAGCCCAAGGTGACATCTTCAAATTGCTTGTTTTGTCCAACCGACATGTTTACTATCATATAAGTCAGGAAATGCTCACATCTGAAAAGCTGAAAGCAGCAAATATTTGGCAGTTGTTCATCAATTATCAGATAATTGCAGATTAAGTTGTCTGCTGGAAACATCACCGTAGGCTCTTGGACATGTTACGGACACTTTTCACTATTTTCCTGACATTTTATAAACCAGACAATTAATCTGTCATTAAAAAAAGAAATGGACAGATTAATCGATAATGGAAACAATCATTAGTTGCAGCCCTACATCTGAGAGTCCAGCCTGAGCCTCTTCCCTCCTTCTCGCCCACTCCTCTCAGTCAGCTGTCCGACAAATAACACAAAAAACTCGCCGGCCCGTGCTGTCCTCACCCCCGCTCTCCCGCCAGTGTCACACTGTCTGTGAGTCAGAGGAACTCTGAGTTGTGCTCTAACGAGGAGACTGTAGAGTTAACTCACACACACGTGCACAAACTGTTCATGTGTGTCATACACATGAGACTTCATACTCCAGCTCCCTGGAGACACAGACACATGAAATGCAGAAGCATTGCAAATATGAAGGAAGAACACACACACACTCATACATACACGCCACCGTGGCTTTGAAGGCCTGCTATGAATCATCAATACACATCCATCCATCCCAGCTTGTTTTGCTGTCAGACTGCATCGGAGTGTGCAGACTACAAAGCAGAATGTTTATGGTTTTGTCATGTCACATCTTGTGTTCTTTGCTTTCCCATTGTGAATCAAAGAAGGGATTGATTATGTCGAAGATTGTTTTTTTCCCTCGCCTCCAAATTCTACTTATATTCAATATTCAGGTCATGAAAGAAAACCTCACAGCGTAGTCTCAGCTTCTTTTTTTTGTTCTCATTTTATACCAGTTAATTGTGTATTGATATTCCATTGATTGGTTTTGAATTCACACACATCAGGTTTCATGAGCTTTCACGGGTTGGAGTGCTGATTTATTATGGTTTTGAGTTTATCTCACTGTGTCACGCTTCATAAACGTGGAGAATTGTAAATTAAACCCTGAAAGCCCTAATCTCAGATTTGTTTCATGCTTCTCAAATGTTAACATAAAAGGGCCAAATTTTGTAAATCAAGGACTTTCAAATGAGGAAAATAAGCTTTGAGCAACAAGCCATTCTAATTCAGTTGACGGGCCCATTTTTGCTTTAATGTTCACGAGTAAAAATAAAAAATAAAATGCAAAAAAGGCTTTGTGTTAACAGCCGTGCACTGCCTGTACCTGCAACTAGTTTGTGTCAGTTGGAGAAGAATACCTGCATGTTTTGATTTTAACCTTGCAGCTCCCATTTTGTGCTTTTGTGTGTGGAGTCAATATTGAGCCTTGATGGGTTTAGTACAACAGTAAAGAGTATAATTAATCAGCTAATTGGACAGCTTGCATGAAAAGGTCAGCTGTCACTGACTGTCAGGAGCAGCCGTGAAGCATTATGACAGATGTCATGTTTATGTGGTCTCAGTGACTGATTGGCTGTCTTTGGTGCTTTTTCCTCCTCCTTATCTGCTATTCTCTTCCCTATTGCCTCTTTCTCCACATTTCAACGTGTGTATTTTTTTTCTCTTTCTCTTTCTCATTTTTCTTTCCTTTGCCTTCCTCCTTGTTCATTAACCGCCTCCCGCTCTATCCCTGGCTGTGTTTTTATAGCTGAACGACGGACGCTTCACGATGACACAGCTGGTCGGGATGCTCCGTGGCATCGCTGCGGGGATGAAGTACCTGTCCGACATGAACTATGTTCACCGAGACCTCGCTGCCCGGAATATCCTGGTCAACAGCAACTTGGTCTGCAAGGTCTCTGACTTTGGTCTGTCACGCTTTCTGGATGACACTTCCGCTGACCCGACTTACACAAGCTCCCTGGTCAGTATCATGTATATGTGTGTGTGTGTGTGTGTGTGTATGTGTGTGAGTGTGTGCACGTGTGTGTGGGGGCTAATTTGTGTTTGTATACACTGCATGTTTAATTGAGCTTGCTAATTTTATCCCCTTCAGTTGTTTCACATGTGCATATGGATGCATGTGTGACTGTTCATGTGTGCCAATATTTGCGTCTGTGAAATTTGCATTGGCTTCTGCCCGTGTGTTGTTATAGGACTGAAGTGTCTCTCAGAGTGTTGATCCCATTCCCCTGTGTGTGTGTGTGTGTGTGTGTGTGTGTGTGTGTGTGTGTGTGTGTGTGTGTGTGTGAGCAGGGAGGGAAGATTCCCATCCGGTGGACAGCGCCAGAAGCCATTGCCTTCAGGAAGTTCACTTCTGCCAGTGATGTGTGGAGTTACGGAATTGTCATGTGGGAGGTGGTGTCCTATGGAGAGCGGCCCTACTGGGACATGAGCAACCAGGATGTGAGTTCGTTTGACGGTGTCATGTCACAAACACATATCCATAGAACAAATGCACATGCAGGGAGTTTCATGTCTAAGTTTGCGTCCGGCTGAGAGTTTCTCTGAGCTGTTGTGGCTTTGATTTCCGGCGTGACATGTTGGACCTGGGCCTGTTCTACTGCCTTTATCTCCTCATTGCAGATGCCGGTGCAGCTGTGTGCCTGTGTTCTAGTTTTTACCACCTTATTTACAGCCCTAGCCTGCCCACCCTCCACAAATCCATACTGCAAAGCCTCCCTGCTCACACACACACAAAGGCATACTCAGGGAAAGGCTTCGTCTTTTTTTTCCTGTTACCTGGAGGCTATCTGCACTGCACAGACACCATAACTTCAGCAGTGAGCTCGCAGGAAAGAAAAAGAAATCTCTTGGTTCCTCCTTCTTGAACAAAGTACTGAAGCAATGTGTACACCTCCACTTTATTCTCTGAGGAATATCTGCTCTGTATTGTGCTTCAGAAAGAGAGTTGTAACGCTGATAGCAATAAAGCCTAAAAAGGAGCCGTAATGAAATATGCCGGTAATGTATGTATAACTTTCATAACAAAACCCACATACAGTAATGAAAGCATCAAAGTGGAGGCCCTCTATTGTTCCCGATAGCCTTTGTGCCACAGTCATCGCTCAATAAGCAACAGAGTCAACAAATGCGAGGTATAAACAGAGGTGCTCGCCTGCTAGAAGCACGACATAAAAATCAAAGGACAAGCAGCAGGAGAAGAGGAGTAAAGCAGAAATGTTTTATTGTTCCCAAATGGCAACAATTTTTATTGTTGTGGGGAGTTAAAACCCATACAGAGCTTATGGAGGCAAATGCAGTTGCTAGGCAAAATCAAATCAATGAGCGAATGTTTTCATCCTCCACTTATTGTCTCTCCTGTCAATCACGTCAATTTTTGAAGTGACAACTTTTGAGAAGACTTGAGAATATTGTTTTTATAGTTTTGTAAAGATAGTGAAAGGAAGACTGGAATGTGTGACAGCATGAGCCGAGAAACTGTCTAATGTAGGACATAATACAGTAACTGGGGATTATTCTTCCACCACGCTAACAAAGGCCAAAAAGAATGAGCATAATACAAAGGAGTCAGAGCCAAATGTTTTTGTAGAAGAACCACATGAAATTTGCCTTAGTCCTTATATGCGAGATCTTCTGGGTCGATGTTCTGCACAGTAAATGTGAATTTGATGCTAGCAGCATGTCTCTGTGAATGGCAATGTCGGTCGACACTTTAGTTCAGAGTGAAATATCTTGACAACTACTGGATGGATTGCTAAGAATTTAGCTACAGATATTGAAGGTTTTTAAAATAACTTTGGTAATTTCTTAACTTTTTCGCTAGCGCCACCATCAGGTCAAAATGTTAATTTGTCTAATTCTGTGGTTTATAAACAAAAAACTGCATAACTAATAACGTTCCCATCAGCCTCAGCTGTACTATGGGTTTAGTGCCAGGGCCGTCTTATTTAACGGCCCTGATTAGTGCTAATTAGCTAATCTTAGCATGCTAACAGGCTAATGAACATGGTAAACATCAGCATGTTGCCATTATGAGCATTTGTTAGTATTTTGATGTTAACATTTAGCTCAAAACACCGATGTGCCCAAGTATACAAGTACAGCCTCACGGACACTGATTTCCTGTCCCTCAGGTGATGACGGCGGTAGAGCAGGACTACCGACTGCCCCCGCCCATGGACTGCCCCATGGTGCTACACCAGCTCATGCTTGAGTGCTGGATGAAGGAGAGAAACCTGAGACCCAAGTTCTCCCGCATCGTCAGCACCCTGGACAAGCTGCTCCGCAACGCCGCCAGCCTCAAGGTGGTGACCAGCACCTACTCAGGGTGAGTCCATAGGCAGAAACAGAGAAGTGTTTAATCAAAGACCAGTATTAAAAGTCATTTTCTCACACACTTTTCTTAAATAAAGATTCAGGTTATAGATTAGATTAGATTAGATTAGAAAACCTTATTAATGGGTGAATGGGGAAAACTTAATTGCCACCAGCTCACATCACACAATGTACAATATAATCAGAAATCAGAAAGGACAACTACAATGTCCTCACACAGTACATTATAGTTGTATGTTGGCGATATGGCCAAACATGCTTTCACGATAAAAACATTTCATATCATTTTATATTGATAATTATCATAATAAATATAAAATCATTATTCCTTTTAAGTTTAAAGGCTGATTTCTGCTCCTGAGTGAAAGTTGAAGAAACCAGATGGTTAATTGTGGTTTCTTTATTGTCTGAACATTACAAACACTTGATCCAAACAAGTGGGTCACTTCACAAGTCTGAGGTAGAACATTCAACATGGAAACTTTTTTTCATTACCTTTTCCTTAACAAGATAAATATCTTAATAGAAAAATTAAGTTTTAATTTCTGATTCAAATGAATAAAATCAAACATTTATCGAATGAGTAAAATTATATTGCGATAATTATCATTATTGTTTTATTGACCAGCCCTAGTTGTATGCTTTAGTAATTCTCTATCTAACACTTCTTACATTGAAGTGAATGGAGGGAAGTTTCAACATGGATGGAAAGTGTCTGCTTTTGGAAATGTGGGATGTGTGCTTTGAGATTTAGCAACTTTTCAGACAAACTTGCTGAATATACTTTCTAAATAACTGCAACATGCAGCTATATTTAAAAGGGCCATTGGGAAGAAGCTCAGCAACAACAACAACAACCAGATTTTATAGTAGATGTAGAAGCTCATAGTCGAAATATTGTATTGTTATATTCGATAACAAGTTTGCAGCAACTTTCATCATGAAGTCTGTAATGTTGGCTGTGTTGGTGCAGTCTGGTCGTGTTGTTGGCCGACCTTTGTTGAAAATATACCCATTATATTTGCTTGGTTTTCCATATGAGAACAGAATGCTTTTGAGGTTTTTCGACAATAAAGTGGTGATGCAATTCTCTTTCACCTTGTGTGAAATTGTCCCCTGCATTGTATATGACGGCTGGGAAGCGCAGGACGAAGGCTCCTCCTGGTGCACAGACGAGCAGCACCAACCCTCTGGGTACATGGAATAAGATGTCAGTAAAAAAAAAAATGGCTTGTCTAAAGAGAGGCACACAGGGTTCATGTTGTTGGGTTGGGATTGTTTTATGCTTTCAGGTTGATTTGGGAGGATATTTCTTTCCGCTGAAGGGTTTTACCGCCAGACAGACGCCTGCCTCTTTTTCTCTGACACCTCTCTTGGAAGTGTATTTGTTGACTTATTCATGGGTAGCCGTCCTCACATTGACGAGTTGTTTCTCAACTTTGTTTTGAGTGCAGTGACTCCAAATGTTCCAGCCATTTTTACTGACATGCTTGTTCTGAATTTTGTTAGCTTGGCAACCAGTCAACAGTGTGATTACAGCTGCTTAAGATGCTGGATCTTCAGCTCTGTAGTGATGTATAATGAATCAAGCGCACATCCTCAACTCTGTGGCTCTGACTATGCAACGGTTTCCTGTTTCCGTCACACAAAAGGCAGAATTCATACATGCGGTATCCATCCAGTTCTTGTGCCGGCTCCTTGGCTCACAGTTTCACTCTAACACTGAGCCCCAAGGGCGATTTCTATGCCAAGATTTGGGCTCAGTGAAGCTAATTGTGTGTGGAAATGTAATGGCTGACCTCGGTTTAATTCCCCCTATACTTGGCTGGATGCTGGAATGTAGGTGATAGGACAGACAGCAAGCCAGAGCTGCTGACGCGGAAAAGCAGGAGGTGATGAAGTGTGAGTAATAAGGGAGATTGAGGAGAAGCTAAAAGAGAGGAATGTGTTTAATTAGGTTGCTAATGAGCTTTTTAATGCATCAGGGGAGGGCGCACCCAATGCTGTGATGGGCGAATAGGAAAGGGAAGTGTGTGTTGTGATGCCTGTGTGTGTGTGCGCATGTTATGCTATGTGTCTCTGTGTGCAGATGACATGCGAATGATTAATTTATAGCCTCATCTGTATGCAACAGCAAGAGAGATAGACGGTGAAGGAGCGGGAGGAAGAGGAGGAGAGAGAAAGGGATCATGTTGTCAGAGCATGATTTAGAGAGCGTCTCTCGTCTTTGCGTGTGCGGCTGCGAACGCTCGCTCCTGCTCACCTGCCATTGGCTGCTCAACGATGTTGGCGCAGATAACGGAGGGAGAGAGAGGATATGAGATGCAGCGCTATCTGTAGAGAATCTTCAGCCACCAGGGCCTTAAAAACAAGGACACTGGCCGAGGAACAAAGGACACTCGGAGGCTGCAGCTCTTTTTTCCCCCAAGATAACTGAGGAATATGTTGAACTTTTATTAAAACTGGAAATGTGATGAAAAGATCTGGCTTGGCATTTGAGTTGGAATATCACAGAGGAAGCTCGAGATCAGCAGATTTGAGCATGTTCTCATCATGGTGCTGTATTTTTTTATTGTTTATCACCATGAGGTTGTAGGAGTATGTACTATGCAGAATTTAACTACACTGACACTAAGCTGGATTAGACCTTTATCCATCCTCAATGAGAGCACTTAGTGGAGTAATAACGAGCTGTGTCTTCTGTTTAAAGTGGCTGTGAACCTGCTGCTGACCTGTGTGGCTTTGTTTTGGCAGGGACCTGCTGCGGCTCGGAGGGACGCTGCCGGGACATAACAGAAAGAGTCCGGACAGCAGTCAGGAAATCGTTCGGCAACAGATGAGCCAAACTCTACCCATCAGAGTGTGAGCCTCTGCAAACCGGAGGATACAGAATAAATAAAAACTACCTAGAAACTCTGACCTGAAGAGCCTGATGTAAAATAAAAAGAAGCTCCGGCTGCAGAGAAAGAAAGAAGACCGTTTTGGAGACTTGGATCTCAATTTGGAGATGAATTTCAAGAGAACTTTCCATTACAGTGTGTATGTGTGTGTGTGTGCGTTCATTACTTGACACTTGTGGATTTGTGACTGTTGACATAAAGCCAAACATGCTGTTGCCCCTCTCAGGTTGTGTTTGCATGTCTGCATGTGTTTTCTGCTGGTTGGGAATCAGTCTTTCCCTCTCTTTACCCTCAGACCGGAGAGCTCATACAGATGATAGGACTCAGTGTCTAGACGATTCAACAGTGCCAAGATAAAGCAAACAACTGCTTTAAACTAACTCTTACGAACGTTCAACATCTGGAGACCTTCAACCCAATCAATAGTTTTTTTTCTCCTTTTAACCCAACCAACTCTCCTTTTGTTTTGCTTATTTTGGAAACAACAAAAAAACAACAACATACGTTTCATCTGCTTCCTCTTAAATACTGTCTTCCACATGTAATGGGAGACATACGTGTTACAGATCTGTACAAAGCATCCAAGTCTTCACACGCGTCTCTCTGTCAGAGGGGAGATGTAACTGACACTGTGCGGGACACGTCATGTGCATGCCAAAGTGGAAACTTCTTCATGAGAAAAGTACAAATAAGTTCCACGTTAACTGTTGCTTTGGTGGCATTTGGCTGTGTGGACTTTAACGTCCATGTATTTTTAACCTTATTTGATTCATATACGCATTGTTTTGAATGCTAAGTTATTATCTATTACCGCAAAGAGGTGTTTCTTGTGTTTTTTTTACAAGCACCGGGGCTTAACTTTTTTATTACAATGCTTGTTTTTTCACACATTATCAAACCAGACAGACATGAATGAGTGAATGAAGAAGGAAAAGTTCTGCTCAGACAGAATAATTACCTTTAAAAACACAGAGGAGACTGTATCCAGATTGCTGTTAGGTTTTTGTTTTTTATGAAAAGCGCCTGTGGTAGTGCTGTGCTGTATATTTTACTTTGGCAAATGTGTTGCAGATCAGTGGGAATTAAAAAGGTCAGTATCCAGATGATAGCTTTGTGACCTTAATATACTGACCTACAAACACTGACGTAGAACAAATCACGCATTGGTTCATTTCTCCTGACATGTGTTTTCTTCAGCAGTCCAGCTGTCAGCGCAGTTCCTATCTAAAAACAACTGCCTGTATATAATACTATACTTTCTATTAGACCAGTCAGCTCAGCATTTACAACTTTCTGACCTGACTTTGGCCTCTCTATGACCCTCGTTTATATGCTTGTTTGTTTATGGTTGAGGAGCAAACAAATGGAGAAATTGCATTTTAATGGTCATTACATATCTGAAACTATATGTCACATTGAAAGAAGAAAATGTGTGTCTGTTAGGGCAGACTTTTTCCTGTGCAATTAAAGGTGTATTAGATTGTAAAAAAAGCCAGAAAACTAGAACAAAAATAAGCATTTCTCTTTCAGTATTTTTACGATAATCATATGCAAATAAATTATTAAACGGATCTCTGGTATTCTCTTTGATTTCTCGTCGGGTTCACCAGGCTGAAGTTCCAGGTCTCCTCTTATCTGGCTGAGGGATGAAAAGAGGGAATAGCAAGTGTGCTTTACCTCCTCAGTCGGAATATCACAGCAGCTTTGGATGGACTCATTAAGATTTAAGGTTAATCAAAGGCCGGTGCACGTGGCTCGCCAATTAGCAAGACCACAGGACTATTCTGGGGATTTTAGTCTCTGTTGCTGCTGGAGAGGCTTCAAGGAGGCAAAGTTAATCTGGCTTCGCAACAAATGCCAGTGTTGTTTGGCTTTAATCTGTCAGCCAGGACACAAACTGGGTCTCTCTCCACACCAGTGCAGATGAGTGAAGCTGTCACCCTCTGTTTCTATCGAGTGAGAGAAAACTCCGGAGGTTCATACTTACATACATACAAGCATTTTTGACTCACTGCTCAGACAGCAGCTGTATGAGAGAGACTGGTGGTGTCGTGTTCGCTGCATGTTCTCTAATCATCTCTGCTGCTCTCACAGGATGTACACACAGCAGGTCAACACAAAGGCCAGATCGAAATATGCATTATATGCAGACAGCCTGAGAGTGTAATTCCACTGGGCGACCCGCAAAGTGTGGCATTTATCATGTGTGTCAAAGCTTCGCAGGTAGACAAAAGATAAATGCTTTTTGGGGGTATAACTGCTCTTTCTGTTAAAAGGAAGCAGTGTAGAGATGCTTGACCTTGGAGAATTTTACGCATACAAAGGCCTGCTGAGGAGGAAGTCATCCAGTGAAAAGCTGTATTTCTTTAGGACCTATTTTGAAGAGGTCCCATCTTTGAATCAAGCTCTAAATCACAAGATAAGCCTATTTGAAATGTGTTTGCATTGTATCTGAGATCTGACACAATGTCAAAAGTGAGCTTTTGCATCCTGTTTACCGTTAAACATTTGGAGTGTTTCCAGCTTCACAGGCCACTCTGGCTTGCTGCTCACAGGATAAAACATTTGCAGCCCCACCGTCTCAGCAGAGCTGGATCTAATATTTTCCCCTGCTGAATTTTAAAGATGATGCAAAATGGCAGCAAACCTAAAGGAAAATATCTCATTATCGTATTACAGTCCATTAAGTGATGAGAAATCAGCTGCGACAGTTTCTCACAGAGATTTTAATGAGCGTGCTTGGTGGAGTGAAAGCTGTGGACGTGATGGCAGGATGACAGACAGTTTTTTTATTACGTGGTTGCTGGTTGCTCGTCAGTGACCAGACAGTTCAACGTCAAATCCCTACATCACCACAGTGATCTGCACGATTACTGCGAGTTAAACAGCTGCTCGGCCTTTATCCTGGATGTACATAATCACCAGCCAAGACACGACACGCACAGAAAAGGAAGACACTGCAAACACACACACATATTCAGATGCGAAACTATACACACTTGTACACCTCACACTCAGATCTGCTGGATTGGCAGTGATTTGTCAGATTTAGCTGCATCTACTTGTGTACCCCGTCTGAATGCACCAGTCAGTTCTCTTCCAAGCTCAAAGCTCTCATTTGCCATCCTGTCCAAAGCAAGTTTAATGCCTCCAATTACAGGGGGTCTGCAAGCAGGCAGATTTGGAGCGAGGAGGCTTGGCAGGAGAGTTTGCTACGCATCAGGGCCTTTTAACAGAGTAGTGATTTGCTGCTGCTGGTGCTGAAGCTGCCTGTGTCGGCTCATCAATGGAAAACTACCCTCTTTATGGCGAAGCGCGTGCAGCACTAAGCCGAAACTGTGAGGAGAGACACAAAAATATCATGGTTTTTAACAACGCGGTACCGGCTCTTTTTCACACTCACTGTGGAGGAATTTCTGCATCTCTGCACTGCGAGCACAAATGGAAATCAAAGTCTTTTCAGCAGTAATTTTTATGTAAAATGGCCTGTATTTTAATTGACTGTTCTGAGATACTGTGCAGCAAAGTGGCATGGTGGAAAGGCACAAAATGAAGCAAACAGTGCATACAGACAAGACAGCTGCAGTAATGCTGATACATTACATGTTATATGGTGCAGTAAATATATATGACAGTCAAAGGAAAACCTTTTTATCTTTAATAATCAGCTTAGATTTGATGACCATGCTTTTTTCACGTTTATTTGTTGTTGTTTCTTTACAGTTAACTACATCCCTCTATAAAGTTGTTTGTTTAAATCCCAAAGTGGCAGATTGTATTAATCCATATTCATATAATTGACCATATGCACCAGAGTTAGAGAGATAATAAGAGTCTCCATAAAAGTCAATCTTTACAGGATCACTTTCTGCACTCCACATGGCATAAAGCCATAAAATTACTGCAGTTGTACTGTATTCTGACTAATAGAATTGTACTTGAATATGTCATCTATCACTCAATTACACCCACCGAATACATAAAGTGCATTTTTCTATTCACACTAATTAACCATTAAGAACATGAAGAAAATGGTGCAATTTCCCAGTTTTCCTATGATTTTACAGCAAATCTATAAGTCACAAGTTATGAGACATTATTTTTTAATCCAAATTAATGGATTACATTTACCAGATTATTGTAATCTTGTTAAAGATAATCCGTTACTCCCTAACCCTGGACTTCAAGTATTATATCTGAACATTTCAGCGAAGCAGCTGGCGCTAAATGCAACTGTAATCTTTGCTGCAGCATCACATCTACTGAAAAAAATAAATGGGGAGCTGCAAAACATCTCATTACAGAAATACTCAATTTTCCCCTCAAATGATTTGTTCACATTTAATTAAAAACAGAAACAGCCTTACACACATACACGTACACACAAATAATGCCTCCCAATTTCGCCTTTACCTCCCAGCACTTTCCTCTTGAAAGCCTTCAGTGGTGCAGCGACTGATGATTAGCATGACAGTGCACTTTGTGCTCAGAGAGGCCTCCCCACCTCTGCCTGTCTGTTGCTCGATCTCTGCAGTGTGTGATCCATTAAATGGCCTCTAAAGCCTTGACCATTGATTTAACAGGTGTCAGTACCCTGCTGGGTTTGAAGGACAGGATACTGATCATCAGAAAAGTGGCTTTTGGCTGTTAACATAGCACAAAGACTGGAAACAACCAAACTTAAAGTGTTTTACAGTTTCGTACAAAACCACAAGGGTAAAAAAGCAGCCAATCATGCCCAAATAGTCATATAGTTGCCTGTATAAGCAGCTTATTACAACCCATATTTATGTTTATTGTTAGGCGTCATTGTCGACCTTGAGGATCTAGTGTAATTATGACGGGAGCAAAGGAGGAAGCGAGGTAAAATACTTTCAAGAGTGCTATTTGTGTCAGCGTTGACTTATTTTAACTTACGTCACGTGACTTACTTACTTATTTATCCCGAACCACAATGTTTTCCTCAGCATAACCACAAGGGGCTGATGTGCCAAACTATTAGACCACCACCAACTGTACTACTAGCTTCCAGGTTCTGTTCCTGAAGGCAGAAAAACTCATTAAAAATCCTACTGACATTTTTAACAACACTACTAAAACTCCAGCCAACAGAGTCTTACAAAACACTTTGTTGAGTGGTTCCCTCTATACCTAGATGAGGACAGTCATTTAAAAAAGAGATCTGATATCTGTGTTTCTGTTTTTTTAGCATCCTTTAACAACATAATTTCCCATAAGCCCTAGACCACTGCAGGTTTAACATCACAGCTTGCCTCCACAACACAGACCAGTCCTGAGTTCAATAACAGCGGGACAGAGAGGAGCAAACGTTGTAAAGGCTTTTAGATGGCAGAGATAACAACTACAAATCGATTTTACTTTAATATGGACATAAGCAAAACTAAGTTACGATGACGCATGTCCCCGCTCTACAGCGCTGGTAAGTTTTCATTGGAGCTGTGGGGGATTTTTCAGTGTTCACAAAGAAATCATTGTTTAAATCTGTTAAAATGACAAAAGTTTCTTTGTCACTGAATGAAGTTTACAGCTGGTAAATTCTACTTACATTATATATCACTGGGTAACTTAATCTGTAATAATATATTTCAATGTATTTGCACCAGTATCAAATCATCTAAAGTAGTCCTACAGTACTTAAATAAATGTACTTTTTACGTGATATAAAATGTTACTTTGTGAAGTGCTAATAAACAGATTTTTTTTACCTTAGAACAGAACCAGGCTAGCTAGTTGTTTCTCCGGTAAGCTATGCTAGCCTCCTCCAGCTACATATTTACCTGCCTGTGAAGTTGGTATCTAACTCTCAGCAAAGAACCAAATAAGCTTCTTTAACAAAATCTCTAACTGTTCTTCTAATTAGCAGCAGTAATCATGACTCTCACTAGGGGTGGATGTTGTGTATTTGAGTGTGCTGTCATGTTGCCAGGACGTGTAACACTGTCCATTGTGCACAGTAAAAATATAACAACATGCAGCCTGATGCAGCATCTAAAAGACCACATCTGACTGCCAGGGTGTGTTTCAAAGCACCAAAGCATTGAGCTCTTGGTGAAAAGAGGGGCCAACAGAGATCATTAGCATGCATGTGAATGGATTTCGAAAGAATGAACAGATTATGCATTTGTATGTTTGCTGATGAGATAGAGGCGCTTAGGTCCCCCAACCCAGTTTGAATCACAAATCCCCACCAGGGGAGGGGAAAGGCCACAGATAGAGAAGAGCAGGAAGAGACAGACTTTAGGCTTTTGAGTAAACGTAGCGGTGGGAGGGAGGGGGTCTCAGAGCAGATGTCCCAAATTGGCAAAGAAAAGAAAAGAAGACCAAAGGGATCGGTGGATCCTGAGCTCAATTCCTATCTTTCTAAATCTGCAAAGTATCTGTGTGGAGCATCAGGGCAGATCGTGCCGCCAGGCTGCCAGTCAAAGTTTTGAGAGGTTGTTTTCAGAGCCCCTTTTGTTGTGGCCTGTGGAGCGTGTTCGCAACAAGGCCATGAGTGAGAAGGCTGGCTGGCTGGCTTCAGGGACTCTACATGCTGAGGGCTTAACAGTTCGCTGGAAAGATGAGGAGAGACAAGGAACAAAAACACTTCCTCGCCGTCCGAGCTGAGAGCAGCGACGAGCCAGTGTGTCGCACTGTCTCATCCTGTTACCGGGGTCAACGCCGCTGATGTTGACAGTTATATGTGTCACCGCAGGTTTGTAATTAAATGGGGAAGATGCTGTTTGACTGAAAGGCAGCGTGTTCTCTTTCTGTCTGTATCACAGACAGAGACAAACACACACACAAGCGCACAGGCAGATTCTTATAGCCTGAAACTACCTGTATATTTGAAATAAATGGCCTGCCAAGCATTTGATGGGTTGGCTAGAAATCCCAAATGCTTATACTGCCTTGGCTGCTTTCAAGCAATCATCCCCATGGTAACACCTGACACCAGCTATTCATCATGCAGCCCATATAAACTCTGGCATATTCACAACAACTAGTCACATCGTCAACTGACAAATAGCCACACAAAACATGTCTATGCATGATGATACGTTCAGAGTCAAACCCTCTTATTAAAGCTTTGCGGCATGTCTGCTGTCTGTGTGTGTGAGTGTGTGTGTGTGTGCGTGTGTGCATGTGTGTGTGTGTTGTTTGTTTGCACGTGCTCGTGTTGTGTTGCATCATGCACTTCCCTCAACATTAATTGTCAGTCGTTAGCGTTAATGTGACAGGTGAAAGTGAATTTGTTAGGATGGCACTGACTCTAACGTGTTGCTATCGTTTATATCATCCAGTTGAGTGTCAGAGGATGAATATTCAGGAATCAGAGCCTCATTTAGCATCAACACCAGCAGAAATGGAAATTCTTTGGCATCAAATTAAACTAGATGAGGATGCACACGTAGCACAAATAGTCCTACTGTATGTAGCTGTTATTTTTTTTCTTCTCACTCTCGCTGTGTTTCAACCATCTGTCAGTGATCTTGATGTTTCTCACAGAGGGCTACAGGGCGCAGGATGAAGAAAAAGGAGCGAGAGTGAGGAAATATTTGTGGGACGTAGTCATACACATCTTCTCATCACTCCGTCACACTGAGTCTGGAGGCAGATATAGAGACCTGGGGTTTTATCTAGATGCTGGACTGCAAACAGTTTTAGTTGGTGGTGAAGGAAGTTTTCAGATCTTTTTACCTAGGTAAAAATAGCAATACAACAATATGAAAAACGCTCAGTTACAAGTTTCAGTGGTCATGGGTATATATTAATTCTTAACTATGCTGTCAGATAAATGTAAAGGAGTCAACAGACAACTTTGGCTCCAAAATGTAATGTACTAGAAGTATGAAGTAGCATAAAATGGAAATAGGCCTACTCAAGTAAAATGCAAGTAACTTAAAATTGTCCATTATTTAAGAAAACATACTGTAGAATATTCTGTATCTGTTAGCCATGCTAACAGCATCCACCACTTTGGTCCAAACTGAACATCCTAACAACTCTCTTATGGACTGCCATGACATTTTTCACAGACATTCATGGTTCTCTGAGGATGAACCCCACGAACTTTGGGATTCCCTGGCTTTTCAAATGCGTTAGATGAAAACATTTTCGGTTTTGAGTGAAATATCTCAACAAATAATGAATGGATTTCCATGAAACACATTCAGGTTCCTCACAGGATGAATTGTAATTTGTGATTCCTTAACTTTTAATCTTGTCACTGTTTGGCCGTGACTCAGGGTTAGTTAAGTTTTATTTTATTGTGTTTGGGGTGTTCTCTCCCTTCTGTATACGAGGGTGTGGCATTCCTCCAGGGACCTGGCTCTCCTCCACACCTGTTGGCAATCACCTCTTTGTCTGACTGCTGAAAAGTTCCTTGTGTCCTGACAGCCGGCGCCTGATTGTTGTATGCTACCCGAACTGTGTGTGGCCACCCTATGTTCAGCCACGCTGCCTCACTCTCCAGCCATGCTCCACAAGCCACCACACTCCATCCACCGACACTCCAACTCACCACGCAATCCAACCCTTTGCCTGCCAACTCTGGATCCCCTACAACCCCACTGCCTTTTGCAATACATCAGTATGTAAATAAACTCTTTTTGCACCACAAAACGAGACTGTGTCCTACTACAAAACGCTACAAATCCAGTCCCCATCAGCCACAACTTTACTTTCTGTTCTGCTTTATAATTAGCTTCCATTATGCAGCATCTAACATACAAAGCTAAGATGCTGAACAGGCTGCTTCTTAAATAACATCCTAATTCACTCATGCCCACAAAATAAACACTCAATAGTTAACTCTATATTGAGTGATAAAGATTTCAAACACTTAATAATTATTGACTGTTTATTTTGCATCTACAAAATGTGGTGCAGTGCATTGTGGAATTGTTAGCAAATCATTTTTTAAGGACACTATAGTAGATACATTTACACTCAAATAAAATGGTGAAGGGTAAATGTGCACCATAGAGCAAATAGAGCAGTGATTTCGGACACAGCCATGGTAAACATTAAACATTACAGTGTCTGCATAATCATTGTGAGCATGTTAGCATGCTGAAATTTGCATTTAGCTCAAAGCAACAATGCGCCTAAGTTCAGGCTCACAGAGCTGCCTGCATGGCTGTAGACTCCTAGTCTCCTTTGCATCTAGATGTTCCACTTTTTCCCCAGAGCCTATAAAGTATTTTAAAGTCATAATTTGGCACAAAAAGAGCTGCTTTTAAAGTGTTCGTCAAGCTGAAATTTTGCAGTTCATTGTTTTTGCTTTCGCTTCAAAGAGCGGAGTAGAAGAAAGCCCTGCTCCCGTCTGCTCGAGGTTCCCTATCTGTGAGCTGCAGATAATGAGGTGGAATCTGTTAGTAGGAAGAGACCAGCCCAGCCGGACCAGAGCATCAGTCCGTGGAGAATCGGCGTCTCATCCAGTCAAACAGTAGCATAGGGTTTTTGTAAGGTACATCCTGAATTCCTCCAGGTTTAATGTCTCCATCAAAAGGAGATCAAAAGGAAGGGATTAGAGCAACATAACAGAGGTAAGTGTGGAGAGGAGTCTTTGCTAAACTCCAGAGCGCTTTTGATACCACTCATCCCTGCCAAACTGTAGCCATGGCAACAGTGGAGAGGGAAGTGTTCGGCATTGATAAGAGTGCGACAGGGGATGAAGGGGTTGACAGATCATTTTGGAGAAGTCTGACCCTTTTGCAGAAGGACCGTCGTCTTGTCTGGGAAATTAATACCATACGCAGATGGTGTGTAGAGATTGACAGTCTCGGACCCAATTCTCTCTGTGGTAGCAATTTAACACGTATCATACTACAAAGTGTTAACTTCAGACACCAGTGAGGGTATTTTCACACTGTAAATGTCTGTGACTGTGGGTCTCTTCTTCAAGTCCTTTAGGATTTATCTGCTGTGCCAAGCTTACTCTGCTTCACATTGTTAGGAAAATATGCACAAAACTCCACTACCATGCCTTTAGCAGGGCTTTAGCACGGTGCCACAGTAAAAGATGTCATGCAAAAATAGGCGTTCAACATCAAGGGCTCCAGTTTAAGGACAGGATCACATGAGGCGACAAATTAAATATCGACATTCTTGCTCTTCCCTAATTTGTTAAAAATTGCAGTTTTTGCAAGAAGGATTTATGTAAACAAGACTGTGGAAAAACAGACTTACTAGCCATGGAAAACCACTGGGAATGCTTAATTTGCTCTCTTCCTCTCTGAACACATGATGAGAGAGAAAAAGAGGAAGAGGAAGAGCAATGTACAGTAGAAGGGCCTCCAGCCTGCCTCAGGGGCAGCAAGACGGATACAGCGTATGATTTCACAAACAACGTTAGTTTTTGCACCACTGATTCAGGCAGAGTGTACTTAATTAGTAAAAATGGACACTAATTGAGCCCCAGCTGTATGTATGGGGGGGAAAAAAGATGTGAATCTCTAAGCACACAGCAACCCAAGAGCTCCAAGTCTCTCTGATCCTCTTCTCCCCCCTGAGCTCCGTCTGTTCACTCACTGAGCGTAGCGGCTTGTTAGCACACTGGGAGATTTGTAAGGATAATGAAAACTTGGGACATGACGGAAGTTTCAGCATGAAGGAGAGGGACTTCAGTTCTTGGCTGAACAACATGTTGTCCTGTAAGTGTTGTAGTAGCACTAAAGAAATCTCCAATTTCCTTGACCAATAATTTCTAATTTACTCCCAAAAGTAAATCTAATGGCATTGCAATATGCATGTGATAATACAGAAAGATTGTTTTGCAGCTTCATTTGCACATTTTGTTCGAACAGTAAATATGATTTCAGGATCTCAGCCAGACTGACTCAGTGGCTGCAGCTAAATGAATGAACACAACAAACTTGAAAGCTGACTTTACTAAAACATGTAAATGGGCTTTTTGCTATGCTAATGAAAATGTAAATTTCCACAAAAATAAACTATATAGCCAGGAGGCAAAGTAGAAACAGTTAAACACAATGAATTTGTCTTTTTACGTGCCCAGGGAGGATCAGTATTTTTACCGCAAACACAGCTCTGCAGAGACGTTTTAAATCAGGCAGTCTGCTTTATTTTATCCACTGTGCAGGTTTCACTCAGTATACGTATGTAATTTCCTTTTTTTGTGTTATAGATGGGGAAACTGACAGATGTTTTCATGTTGTTGTTACACACAGATGCACTCGCATGTCACACAGAATGATCATGATAATTATAATCATTACTTTTCATCATTCACAGTTGTTGTTTTGTTGCCGGATCATGTAATTTACTGACAAACAAAATCATTATGATTGCATGCACGAGGTCTTAGGTCAAGAAAAAGGTGTATGTATGGATTTCTACGCTCTCTAAAGAATCACTTAATTTTCATCCTTCATCCCATCATTTTCATTTTGCACACTTCATATAGCCGCTGACATCTTAAGTAAGGTCAAATGGCTAATCCAGTCAGTCCTCTAAAACTGTGTAATATTTTAGAAAATGTTATATTGCACGACATGTTCACAGTTAATATCTACAGCCTATTTTACTTTTGTACGATGTTATTCAATCGCAAAGTGCCAGAAAACACGTTAAACCTATCTTGAGTAACACTATGAAACTAATTTAATAGTTTAAGATGAATTATTTTCAATCAGTATATGATTAATGTAATCTCTTTGGTAGCAAAGCTTATTGCTGATTCTCACTACGTACTGTACTGAATGTATCAGTGATGGTCAGTCTGAAGAACATCTGCACTGTCTCTTGATGTTGATTGCTTGTCTTGACAACAACACAGAAATTGAATTGACTTGAATAGCTTTTCTGTTTCCATAAGGTTCTAAGAAAAAAAAGTTTTCTTGTGAGGATTTGTGTCTTCTTTGCGTCCTGCTCATCAAAGGGATGGCAGGAACTCTGTAATCTGATTTTAGGAGGACTGTAGAAGAAGAGGCTTTCCTGCTGTTTTCGGCTAAAACAATCACATAAAGAAACAGCAGCTGAGACAACGACGGTGTGTGTCTGTACAGATGTGTGTTAAGGTAAAGAGGAAGAATACAGAAGCTATGTTTTTTTACTGAGTAAATAGTAAAACAAATCATCAGCATTTTGACCCCTATAGTCACAGGGTGTATATTTAATGTAAATGTGGTGTTGTATTGATTGTTGTCATAGTCAGCTTAAAGGGGCAATCCAATATTTTACATGTCAAAGTCAGCCTTGTATGATTTTGTAATGGTTTCTGTGGTTCTGGTATGTCCAGTTGGAGAAAATAACACTGATGATGGCAAAGTGATTTCAGCACGGATATCTCAGCTTGAGCATGGAGGCTACGCATTTAAAAAATTTTAAACACAAACCTACTTTATAATAATGTATAATATTATATAATACAATATAGGGGTGTTGAGTTTGAAAGATATAAGCATTTACCAGGGACAATGTAACAAAAGATGTGTTTAGTTGCATTATGGGAAATGTAGTGCAGTGTTTTTGGAGCTGGATTTATACTTGGAACTAAACATTTGGAAATCTGGACAATTTGGACATTCTTTTAAAAAAACTGTCTCTTGCTAAATCACTGGATGCAACTTTAAGCCTGGCACATTTTCAAGAGTGCAGGTTCTGTATGAGGAGAGCCACCCGAAGCTTCCACAGTCAGCAAGGCGGAACCTTGCATCTGAAGTTTTAATCTGGTGTTGTTATATTACATTAATTTGGCAGATGCAACTTCATATTTCCCGTCCATAAATACGCATTGGGAGCAACTTGAGATTCAGCGTCTTGCTCAAGGTCACTTCTACATGTGGACAAGGAGAGTGGAACAATCAGCCTCCTCCCTTAAACATTTGTACCTCTGTCTAATATAACAGTATTTTTAAAAGTTTTAACTAATGACGTTAATAACTCACAGTGCTTTATTGTTGGCTTAATGGCTTATAAGTGATCCATAAAGTGTTAGAAATCTGCTTTGGTCTCTTTTCTCTTGTGTGCTGCCTGTCAGAGGAAGAACTGTCATTAAATACCCTTTAATAATCTTTTATAATGTGATGCATTAAATACCTAGAATAGAATGCAGACCAATCTAGTATTTCCTTCCCTAAGTATAAAAGCATTAAAACAAGATTAATGAAGTTGTTTATACGCCATTTTGAAATGTGGCTGTTAAGCTTCTATTTGAAGTCTGTCTTATAGCCTCAGTTGCCAGTTAGAGGTCCAAGATAAATCGACCTCTTGTCTATATGAAACACACACCTTTTTCTTGAGTGATTTCCATTTAAGGATAATGATGAATCCTGCAAGGACCAGAGTTGGCAGCTTAAATACAGGGTTTTTCAAAATGTCCCATGCAGGTTACCAGCAGCCACTGCGCGATCAAAACAAGATATGGAAGTTTAGTGAAGTGAAGGGCACACTTGATTTAATTAGAAGGGAGAATTTTTTCCCCCCGATGCTGACTCATAATCGCCTTGTTTTTCTTCTGCTGTGCCTTCCTATTACTTTCTAACGTACAGTAATGAAACTCTGTGCTGATTGCAACCACACTGGTGGATCCTCTGCTCATTTTAACACATTAACATAGTTTGCAACAACTAGATGAGCTCTTGATGAAAGCGATTTGATTAGAAAATGGTGGATGGTTATGAAATGAAGGCTAGAATAATTCAAGTTACATGTGTTTTATAAGATAGTCACTGATTGCACATGAAAAAAGACCCTTGAACACTGGCACCAACACATAGTATGTTGTTATTCCCATTACTAGCTATTATGCAAACCTAAAAATAATTTTTAATTTAACAGAAATATACTATAAGACAGTCTTGATTGCTGATTTTCAGGAAAAGATCCTGTCATTTTTTATCAATATTACACCAGCCAACATCAGATTGATGACATTGATGATTGTGGCAGCAGTGTGGTGTAAAAACAAAGACCTTCAACCAAGCAAAACCCTGAATCCACTCTGACCTCCCCCTGAGCAGTTGGGGGGGGGGGAGATCATTCCACAACAATACCCCTGGGTGAGTTTCTATGCCAATAAAATCCACCTTGACCATAAATCAACTGAGCAGTGACGAAAGTATCAGCTTGATCCTGTCAATTAAAATGAATTTGCTGATGAGGTTTTATTGCTAGCATTTAAATCAATAATTTAGTTGTCAGAGTGGAGGATTCATGTGAAACGACTGCTCACAAAGGGATAAATGATCATCTTGAGGATCCTAGTTTTGAACGCATGATATAGCAACTATTTCATCAGTTTTATCTACAGGGTCCTTAATTGCTAGAATACATTAAAAGATAAATGTAATAGTTTCATAATATTATTACAAAAGATTTTCTGTATTTTTGGAATTGTCAACAAATCCAATGAAAATACCAAAAACAACAATGCACTCAGCTCAAAGCCCATTGTTTCTTTCTAAAGGCATACATCTTTTTAAATGGGCCACAAATATACAAATATATTGCTTAATTTATTATTCATTCTAGCTCTATGGATGGCAGTGTCTGTCTGTCAGTCCACCTCTTTGGTCCAGACTTGTACATTAACCACAGTACATTTTATTTGTCAGTGTACAACATAGGGCTGCACAATGAAATTTAAGCTGCAAAGCTGGTAAAAATGTTGTATTCAAACATTTATTGAATGGATAACCATGACATTTTGTACAGACAGTCATGATGAATCCTACTGACTTTGGTGAACCTTTGACTTTTCCTCTTGTGCCACCATGACATTGACATTTTTGTTTTTTAGTGAAATATCTCAGCAACTAATGTTTGGATTTCACACATTCCCTTCAGCCTCAGCTGTAGCCTACTTGATGCCATTTATTGCGATGTTAGCATGCTAACACCAGGCTAACACGCTGAATTAAGGTGGTGATTTTATTATTATTATTTGTGCCTATGTGCAGCTTCATAGAAACGCTAGCCTGGCTGTAGACTTTTAAGTTGTTTCATCAAAGTGCTTGTCTGAGAAGACCGTCCTCCACAGAAAAACGACCATATGTCGTTTTAGCACCCACACAAAATTATGACTCGTGTTTGCATTTATTGTGGCAGCGACTTCTAGTAGCTGTACAGCGCAAAGACATGACAAACATGGTCACGTGTTATTAGCGGTAAAATTGTACTCTGTTGGTGGTGGGCTGGGTGGAAGGATAGCAAAATAGCCACCTTTCACCTCTGAGACCAGTGTTCGCTTCCCATGTGAAAAAAGATTGATTTGTTTTTTTAATAAACTTAGCAGCATGAGCTATGTTAGCAGCATCAGCTAGCTAACTATGTTAGGC
>JAPMOB010244366.1:0-17423 GCA_029875015.1 Lepomis gibbosus | reverse complement strand
GATAGATAGATAGATAGATAGATAGATAGATAGATAGATAGATAGATAGATAGATAGATAGATAGATAGATAGATTTAGGCCATGGATTACCTTTTCTTTACTGTATCCTACATTAACTTTAGAACAGCCATGAAGCACTCATCTCCCCGAGTTTGTCTCCATCTACAGACATTAAAGAGCAACTTGTTGAAACTGATTTATCCCTTCCTGTAATTTAACAAGAGCTGTCTTTCTCTAACAAATATTTAACACGAATAAAGGTGTAGCCATCACCCTTTTACTACAAAATTTCCTTTCTTTAGCGTCAGAAAAGCTTTAACCGAGGAAGTTTAATTAAATAATTTAAGACGCAGCACACGTCCGTCCTACATAACAATCCGACTGGCAACATGCACCGTGTGTTGTTGTGGAGAATCCACTGGTTACTTGTGCTTTTTGTTTTACGCTAAATAAGCACTCTTGAACTGTCAGACACAAATACAGTTACTTTGTTTGTTTGCTTATAAATGGACGGGGTACCTTGCCTTCGTGTTTCACAGTGCCATGCAGAGCAGTTCAGGTAATCAACCTTATAATGAGTGAATAGCTCCTTAAGCTAAGCTAGCTAGCAGTTAGCATGGGAACAGTAGACACTGAACTAAGAGCAATGGGCAGACGGTAAAATATGCCTATCTGTACAAACTTTGATGCCGCTTTGCATGTCTTAACTTACAGGAAGTGTCTACAGTCCAAAGGAGCGCTGGACCTGAGTTTGCGTTTACTGAAAGACTCAGGCGGGACTGGGACAGTCCTCTTGCCCATTTTACCATCATGTCTGTCACAACTTGATCTGCAATCTCTCAGAACCATGGTGGCTTCAGACAGTGATTGTGAAATAGTTTTGAGCCAGGTAAATAAAGCTGAGTTTCACTGCAGTTTAAACTATTTGTATGCATATCATGTTATCTGTCCTGTTTTCACAACAGTGTCATCTGCAGTCAAAGAAGGAGAGAGGAAGGACAAGCACTAATAAACTAGAGAAAATCCTCCTGGAACTGTTGGAATCTCGTGGTGAAAGATGGACAGAGGAGCTGAGGGGGGACCTCCCTCGCAGCTTTCAGAGGCATGGAGACCTAGTCCTGCTGGGAGACAACTGTTTCTCCCTGCCACTATGGAAGAAAATGGGTATTGTTCCCAAACCTAGGCACAGTTTTATTTAGAACTAGGTGTACAAAATTATTTACTGATTGCTTTTACATTTCTAGATAAACAGCTATGGATTGCTGTGGCCAAAGGACTTGGGGCAAAGCGCCTTGCAAAGATGAGTCGAATATCCATGGATGGATTTAGGTCTCCCATGGTGACGATTCTGTTAGGAGAGCACAGCTGGGTCAAACATGTGGACAATAAGATTAGGTAAGTCTCAGTCCTAATCAATCAGAGTAATTTATTTGATCTTGGTTTGCTCATTGAATGGGCACATGAATGAATACATTTGACTATGACTAAAACATGTCTGAGCTTAAAATGTATTCACCTTTATTTCAGGTATGAGTTTGATGTCACCAAATGCATGTTCTCAGCTGGAAACATAACAGAGAAGCTCCGGGTGGCTGGATTTGACTGTAGAGGGGAGACTGTGGTGGATTTGTATGCAGGTGGGATGATTGTGTCAATGTGTAAAGTAGAAAATAATTGTACTGTATCTTCATCAAAGGGGAAACAACAAAAAAATGTCCTACATCATACAATCCATCCATCCATCATGTTACTTTTGTATCTAACCCTTGTAATCTTCACTCATAATTAAACATAATCTGAATTATGACATGAATGTTGGTGTGTAACTATTACAACCGTGTCTTGTGTCAGGTATTGGATACTTCACCCTCCCATATCTGGTACATGCGGGGGCTAGTCATGTTCACGCCTGTGAGTGGAACCCTGACGCAATTGAAGCTTTACAGAAAAACCTTGTGGCAAACAGGGTGTCTGACCGTTGCACTGTACACCAAGGAGACAATCGACAAGTAATGTCTTTTCATATGTATCCCATGCTGCTGATGTGACATGTTTTATTCACACACAAGTACTCTGTCTTAATTGGATACTTCTCCACTGGGATAAAAGTGTTAATTTATGCCCTCTAGTGGGCTCCCATCCCCGCTGAAAACCATGGCAGCAATTATTGAAACCTCAGGATTTTTCTTCTATTTGCACAAAAGAGAACGAGTCAAACATAAGTGGTTAATATCACAATAATTAATTATGGTATGATGTTAGATTTCAGACAAGTTGAGGGTGGTGATGGCACAGAGGTTAAGATACATGTCTTTGGTGTGAGCGACCCGGGTTCAAATCCACTGTGAGACACCAATGTGTCCCAGAGCAAGACACTTAATCCCTAGTTGCTCCAGAGGCGTGCGACCCCTGACATGTATAGCAATTGTAAGTCGCTTTGAATAAAAGCATCAGCTAAATGAGTAAAGTTTCTGGGGGGAAACTCTTATCTCATCATCAGCAATCATCTTTGATGAGACTGGGCAGTAATTCATTTTTTCCAAAATATATTGTGATGTTACATTGATAATGTAATATTTTAATAGTTTGTCATTTAAATTACAAGCACATTTTAATTCAAAATATTGATGAAAATGGAAGAATATTGAATGGATTCAATTCAGCTATATCACTCAGTTCTAACCTCTGGAGNAAAAAAAAAAAAAAAAAAAAAGAAGGGATTCTGCCATTTTTTGATAGAATTGCTGTCAAAGCCTGTATCCTAATTATCTAAGGGACCAAAAGATGTTATCCTTCAGATTTGCTGTTGGCATTTGACGTGTTCACATGTTGTATGCTGGCACTGTATCTCTTCGTCTGGGCTCAATAAACCTCTTTATCAAACCTTTTTCATCACACCTATACCTCACTCACAATATTTCTTAAACAGTGGTATCAGAACAGTGAAAATTTTGAATTGTTCTTTTCTGAAATTTCCAAAGAATACAAGAAGATTTTGTATCATCAAATTTTGCACAGTACACATTTCTTGGTTTTTCCATTATTCATCCTTTTTAATCTGCATCTCTGTTCCTGAATACCAAAAGCTTCACACCTGAAATCATTGTTTACCATAGCCTTTGGGTCAAAAGTTAATCTAATCTATGTAAAATGCATGTTCTCTTACTTATTTTGTGTACTGTAGCTATAAAAATTGAAGCTCTGCACTGTCACAAGAATAACAAAATTATTTATTTAAAAGTATTGAAGAGCTTTTTTATTTGCATCTTTTTCCAGCTCCAGCTGTGTGACATTGCTGACCGAGTGAACCTGGGTCTCATACCGAGCTCTGAGGATGGCTGGCCTGTTGCCTGTCGACTGCTGAAGAGAACAACTGGTGGTATTTTGCACATTCACCAGAATGTTACCTCACCGTTACCGAACATGGCAGCCATTTCAGCAGTCGATGACGCCACCGAGAGGGTTTCTGGGAAGAAAGCTGACAGAGACGTGTGGCAGGCCTGGGCCACTGACACAGCAAACCAAATTGCCTCCGTTTTAAAGGACATCACTGGTGCACTGTGGATAACAGACATCCAGCACATCGAACATGTTAAGTCATATGCACCTCATGTTCACCATATTGTGCTGGACTTGGAGTGCAGACCATCCTGAGACAGATGGACACAGATCCTGAGTAGACACTGTCATTAAACATTTTAATGTTGCTTTATTCTAAAGATGAAATGGGCAGCTGTGTGGTCCAGTTGTTTTCAACTCAACCAGTATTGGTTTATGAAACCAGTTGCTCGCAGTGTTTTTTATAAACCTTTATTTATCCAGGGCAGGTTCACTAAGCACAAATGCTGTTTTTCTTTTGTCTGTTTTTTTTCTAGAAACGCCCTGTCTTGGATGTCATTTTAATCACACCTGGAAGCTGCTTAGCCGTATCACAACCACAGCCTTATTTGTTGGCTATTGGAAAGCAGAGAAGTTGTGATTTATGTGCCTCATTGTTGTTATACTCACTGAATTTCCATCCGGTGTTAGATCCATAGACCCCTTTGCCGAAATGAAAAGCTGAAGACTTGACTCACATCCACTGTTCCTGATTCTCAAGTCAGTGAGAATAACAGGAAAATGCAAACTTACAAAACTCAATTATGACCTGTTAAACTACAGGGGTCATATCTCTGACATGATTGTAAAGGTCAACCTCTACAAGACATTTAAATAGATAAGATATAAACATATAATACATACTCTACCTTTCCAATTTATTTTCAGAACTTCGGGATGCTACAGCTAATTTTTCCAAAAACACATGCAAAAACACAAGCGTTTCACTCCTGAGCTATAGACAGGTGACAACTTAAAGGATAAACCTAAATGAGTGGAAAAACAGAGCACACAGGGTGCTCACTGAATGGTAATAATATGAATCATATGATTTGGCCTTCACAGTCATTAGGTCTGAACCCAACTGAATAGCTATGGGAGAATTTGGATCCAAATAAAGGAATATATTCTGGATGAATGGTGTTCATCCTTCCTGTATACATCTATGCCAAGGAACACTGAAGCTGTTGTGGCAGCTAGTGGTCGACCACCTCGTTACTAACACCCTTGATGTGTGTTTTTTTTTCTCCCCTCTATTTCTGCCGTGGAAGTAGCAGGGGGTGCAAAATATGTCTTTGCCAAAACAGCCATACTCATCAGACAGTTGGATTTTCTCAGCAAGTGATGCCCCATGTGAGTTTCCTCTCAAGTGTAGTATTAGTTATATGAAATGCAAAGTCATCAGAAGTATCCATGGACACCTCTTGTCCATTCCCAGTCAAGCTTGTGAAACTTCAGTCTATAAATACACAGATCTATCTTGTTGTTGCCTTTGGCCACAGTAAATTAGTTGGGAGTGGTTATTAACATCAATTTAATATCTAAATCAACACAGACACTCCTTATCATACTCACAAGATGAGATTTAAAATGGAGAGAAGACAGCATATGAAAAATTTTATTCTGAACTTTTTCTTTTTTTTTGTTATTTTTACTTTTTTAGATACCAGAGATTTGTTGTAAATGGAAATTAGAAACGTGAAGGTGAGACTTAACATGCAGTTTTTATGGGCCCTGTGATCATTTGCTTTACTGTGGTGTTCTGCCCTCACTTTGCATACGCCCTGACAATAAATAATGACATAGTATATGGCCTAATAAAGAACTATACAGACACGCCATTTGTAGTGTCTTTATTTCTAAATTGAAGTACATATATTGCTGTATTTATATATGAATTCCTCACGTTTACTGTCTGATAAAGTCTACGTACTTTTCTCTTTTTTCCCCAAAGGAAATAAAAAGTTTCAAAACCCCCCTGCACTTCCCGTTGTTCCAAGTTTTGCTTTCACTGCATTCAAAATAAGCTGTTACGTTAAGTTACTGTGTGCGCTGTGCGTGGGAATGGGAACAGGGCCAATTATTGGAGAGTTTCACTGGGTCAGCCCTTCTGTGGTAAGCAGATCTAATACACCTGTCATCATGGAAAATGTGGAGACGCGCTTCTTTCAGCAAACTTTCCTTATCTTCCGGTAACTGGGGACTCCTCTGAAATAAAGTAAACAGTGTTGGAGACAGGAGGCAAGAAGAAGAGGAAGAAGAGGGAAAGGCAGGGTTATTATCATAGCCGAGCAGGAAAGTGAGTAAACCACTTTATTGGTTAATCTAATTATCCTGAAAGCGCTGTTAGCTTGTGTGCTACTTTAAACCGTTTCTGTTGTGTTTTCTGTCAGGAATATATCCCGCCGTGACGCGAGCCTGTGTGTAACAGCGGGTTGAAGTCGACTTTTAACAGCAGGTGTGTAACGTTAGTTTTCTTTAATCTGTATTTTGTAACGTTCGTCTTCTGATTTCAGACAAATCTAACGCTGTAAATTAATTGAATCGTCTGTCCAAATGTTCGCCATTTACAGTCGGATGAAGGCAAAACTGTTTTCTATAGAAACCTTGAAGTGGATGTGGAGTCACGTTAGCATAATAACATTTTCAGTTGGTAACGTAACGTTAACTTAACGTTAACGTAAACGTTCGACCGTTAGCAGCTTGAACTCTGAATTAACACGCAGTTCATCGCAGATTTTGTGATCTTTAACATATGCCTCTGCGGAGTGTTATGTTTGTTAAATGCATAATTTCATTTATAGTTTACAAAAAAGCTAACGTTACATGCCCTCACCATACACTTTTTATGTTTTTCCCCTTTTAATGTCCCCAGTTCAGTGTCTGGAAGTAAAGGACTATTCCACTTTGTTTTTTTGTACAGGCGCATGCGCCATTTCCTTGATGGTAATTCTGCTGGTATAATTAAACTCCTGTTAGATAGTTTGGCCCCAGGCATTCAAACCATGAGGGAAAAGGGTATCAGGTTTTGTAGTGCAGTTTAGAGTTGCAGCTTTCCACTGATTAGTACATTTACACTTTTGCTTTAAATTCCTTTTGAGGGAATTCAAAGGAAGTATAAAGTTTCAGATGAGCTGCATGACAGATGACCAGTTGTGCTTAAACAAATTGTTAAGCTACTGAGCTCCGCCCGGATGTCTGTATCCTTAGAGGGTGGGAACCCTACATGATAACCTTCATGTTGCTTTTGCCTGTCCCATTCAAAACAACCTTTCACCCATGCAGAGGCCTTCTGTGGGATTTTTAAATCCTCTCACATCCTGGTTCGTATGAGTCATTAATCATTTTGGGAATGCAATGCTTGTTTCAGGGTTATAGACCTGTCCTCATTTGAAATGGAAAACATGTGAAAGGGTCAGTCTCTGTCAGTTTTGTGGTTACGTAGACTCCCATGGGCGATCATTTTTTTTGACTGATGGACAGAAGGTTTGTAAATACACGAGTGTTACGCCTCTTGTACTCCATAACTGTCTGTCAGAAAGTTGCAGTACTGAGGGATCACTGCTTGGAAAAGACAACGGTCTCTTAGTCATTTAATTGGACCACACAGCTGTTTCTGCCTCCCTCTTCATCACCCCAGGGCATCAGACCACTAAGTTCCTCTTTTTACTGCAGAGCTCAGCTTAGGTTGCCTTACATGAGATCATAGAAAGCAGGCTTTAGGATAGTAAAGTCGAGAATCTTTTAGTTTAATATTATACATATAATACATGGAGAGTTGTAGTTACACAGTAGAGAGTTTATTACGCTTTCAGTCAATTCCTGGTGTTCTGTTTTGTGTTCAGGACATCTTCTCGATGCGACAGCGACTGAGCTGAGCCAGTTAACCTGCACTTAGGGTTCTAGATTAAAGGCACCATGCCTCAGGCTGCTGACATAATCAACCTGGGCTTCCTGTCGGAGTCTGAGCAGGAGCTGATCCTGGAGGTGCTGCGGCGGGACGAGGAGCTGAGAAAGGCTGAGGAGCAGCGTGTCCGGTGAGAAGAAAGTACTTCCTGTTAATTGTACTAAATGATTATCTTACTGGGCGGCACGGTGATGCAGTGGTTAGTACTGTCCCCTCACAGCTAGAAGGTTGTGGGTTCAAACTCCGGTTGCCCCGGCCTTTCTGTGTGGAGTTTGCATGTTCTACCCGTGTCCGTGTGGGTTCTCTCCGGGTGCTCCGGCTTCCTCCCACCATCCAAAGACATGCAGGCTAGGTTAATTGGTGTTTCCCAAATTGTCCTTAGGTGTGAGTGTGAGTGGTTGTCTGTCTATGTGTGGCCCTGCGATGGACAATTCGCACAATGTCAGCTGGGATAGGCTCCAGCCCCCCCGCGACCCTGTACACAGGATAAGCAGTTGACGATGGATGGATGGATTATGTTACTTATCTAAGGCACCAAAATATATAAGGTGTTGCTAATCCCCTTCAGTTTAAGCTATCACTTTTTTAACCTGATTAATTCAGTTTAAATATAACCTAATTAATTTTTTTTTACTCTTTGATAATGTTTTAAATATTAAATATTTTATTTTATGAGTCCATGTAGTCCATGTGTTTTAATATCTATTAGAAATATGTCAAGATGCTGGTGAGGCTGGTTATTAAAACAATACATTATGAATACCATCCAAAATGTTGTTTATCTAAATTATAATCAAAGTTTTTTAGTCTTTATCTTTATCTAGTCTTTCATTTAGACATTTCACACTGTGAAAACAAAAAAACTAAGGTAGTAAAAAAGTATAATTTTGGTGTGAGTGCTGATACCCAAGTATTTTGTTGTCACCGGATCAAAAAATTCCAACAATACCCAGATATTAAGATATGCAGTGGACTACATAGATACAGTATATGTTATCTGAATATACAGATATTTGTGTTGCTATTTTGATTAAGGGCTGAGAGATAATTCAGTTATAATTTAACAATGGTATTGTATTGTCTTTTTTTATCTGGCAAAATTAGATTTTAAAATATTTGTTTGTACATTTGTGAAGGTGATTGTCTGATGTAATACAAAACAGTGGATCATTATTACTTTAATTGCATTATATACCAACTTCATTATTTTATGAGATTTTATTTTATTTTTTTAAGCATTTGCCATATCATGATATACGAGTCCTGCAACTAGCAACTTATTTTATTATTTTGTCTATGAATTTATTAATTATTTTTTCTATAAAATTTCAGAAAATAGTGTAAAAATTTTTTATTTTTTTATTTTTGCTTAAAAAAAATCTGGTAACGGATTAATCAACTTATTGTTTCAGCTACATTTCAAAGACATTATTATTGTAAGGCCCAGTTCAGACCGAAGATTCACAACTAGACCATACAGACCATCCCTATATGACACAAATTTACTCAAACGAGAACAACAGACAAACTACCCTTTGTCACATAGCACATCAGCGATGTATGACCTTTTCGTTTCTTTTTTTATGTTTTCACAATTCATCAATACTAGAAATGCAACTGTAGCAAGTAACTTGCTCACTGTTACCGCTTTCAATCATATTTTATTCATATTTTACAAATTATAGCTAGCTAGAGAAAAGGCCTGAAAAGCTGGCAGTTGGAAACGAAATACAGAGAGTCGTTACTATGCAGAAGATACACCATTTTGTGTAGCTGTATTGGTATAAACTAGCAGGTTTCAGAACGTTGTAGACTGGTGCATTACAAATACATGGTACCATGTGGATGGCACTGGCCTCACAGCAAGAAGGTCCCGGGTTCGAACCCCGGTCATCCTGGTCTTTCTATGTGGAGTTTGCATGTTCTCCCCGTGTCTGCATGGGTTTCCTCCGGGCGCTCCGCTTTCCCCCACCATCAAAAACATGATAGGTAGGTTCTACAGTCAGTGCCATTTAACCTGGCACTGCATTTCAATGTTGAGTTGGTCCCCGGGTGCTGTACACTGGCTAATCACTGCTCCCTTCAGGGATGGGTTAAATGCAGAGGATAAATTTTGCTACATGTATCTGACAAATAAAGTACTTTTAAGTAGGCCTATATGCAAGTTACTTCTCGCCTTTTCGTGAATCTTTAGTATGAACCATGCTTGATATTGATGTGCATTGTATATGTAAAGTCCAAAAATGTTTGGTTCATTTATCTAAGTGTCGTCAAAAGTGATATAAGAAAATTTTGTGATCAGTAGCTGGAGTACCAGGCAATGACACAAGTAAATTGGATAAACCAGAAAACTACAAAAGGTTAAAATATTTAAATAACTTACAGACACAAGACCACATGAGAAGTTTTTCAAAGGACAAACTCTCAGTTAAATTTTTGTTTTGTTTTGTTTCATCTCAGGAAATTGAAGACGGATTTGCTGGAAGTGAAGAAGAAAGGGGCCAAGCGCGGCAGTGGAAAATACAGTCAGCGTAGTTGTGGCCGATGCCAGGAGTCTCTGAGTCGACTGACTGTTTTCTCCAGCCAGTGCAAGATGTGCAATCACCACGTGTGCCGCAGCTGCCGAACAGTCCTCCCCGAAGGATCCTGGTTGTGCCGTGTGTGTGCCAAAGAGACGTGAGAACCTGTTTTGTTTATACTCTTCTTTAACTTATTGTATTTTTAGCAAATATTGTCTCTGGATCAAAACAATTTGTCTTGAGGGTTTATTTTTCGGATTGGCAACAAATCCCATGAAAAGCCCCAAGCTCATTCATGACTAATGAAAGTGAAAAAAGTGGTAAATATATACTTTCATTTTAAAAGATTATATGATTTTTCTAAAACAGCTGCTCAAATAGGAGTAAATTAGTGCCTAAGTTGGGGATTTTTCTGTGGTAGATTCATACACATTTGGTGTCGTGATGAATCTTTTAAGCAGCGGGATGGTGCATGAGGTACTGAGTCAAAATAAACAGTGTGTGTTTGTGTTCATGGCAATAAAGGGACACCCAGTGCAACAGTTTGCCTCAGTAATATGTTTAAATAGCTTTTTGGAAAACAATAGAGCTCTATGGTGCAGAGGAATAAGCCAACAATAATTGTAGGTAGAATCAATTCATTTTTTTATTTTTTTTAGGTAAGTGTTAATTTTCGGGGGTTTTGTGTATTGAAAAGCTGATACACAGAAAAAATATCATTCATACTGAAGTCACTTGTAAGTAGTATTTTATTCTTAATCTTGAAGTCGGTACCATTTAGATACATTGTCCTTTTTTTAATAAAAAATAATGATAAATTTGAAACAACCGTTGGTAAACAAATATTTAAAATGTGCAAATATAACATCGTTATAACAGACCTGTGGATGTGGGCAGTTTAATGAGACTTATCAACAGTCAACAAAATGTATCTGTCAATACAAAATCCATCTGTGGCACGTGCTGCTGACTGTAATAGATTTTTTTAATTTATTTTATTTTAAACCTTGCATATAGTAATCTTAATAGCAGTGCACAAGATCTTAAAATTTTGGAGACGTAGAAACTATGGTATCTGCCTCTTTATACACCTTAATTATTGCAACAGCCTCTTGCCTTAATCAAAAAAAAAACCTTGAAATGACTACAGAAAAAAAACACCTAACCTGAACAAAGAACTGGTTCACCCCTGTTTTAGCCTCTTTAACATTGGCTCCCAATTGATTTTAAGACTAATTTTAAGATCTTATTGATTACTTTTAAGGCTCTTCATGACCTGGCTCCAGATTAAATTGCGGACCTTTTTAATCCCTTATGAAACTTTGCGTAGTTTGAGACCTTGGTGAAGGGGACGTTCTGTCTCTTCCCGAGTCCAGGCTGAAAACTAAGGAGACAGCTTTTGCTGTGAGGGCCCCGAGGCTCTGGAACAACCTGCCTGAGGAAATTAGACTGTCTGAGTCAGTGTCTTCTTTTGAGTCTCTTCTAAAAATACACTTTTATCAGAAAGCATATCCTGATTTTATCTGAGCTGCCTGTTTTACTTTCTTGTTATTTTATTTGGCCCTTCATGTATTTAATCATTTACTGGGGTATTTAATTTTATCTTTCTCTCTTAAAGCACATAGTACTTTATTTATAGAGCACTTATCAAAACAAAGTTTAGTATAATGTGTTATTATATACATGTTATATTAAATAATAATAATAATAATAATAAAGAGCTCACAGTACACATTAATATTTTTTAAATGTCTTTTTATCTAATGAATTGTGCAAATTCTATTCAATTCAGATATTTTTAAAGTATTTATTTTGGATTTTAGGGATCTAAAGAAAAGGACAGGTGACTGGTTCTACGATCAAAGGGTCAACCGTTTCTCCACAATGCCTGGACATGACCTAGTGAGAGTCTCCCTGAAAAAGAAGCCTCAGTGTGAGTACAGGAAGAGGAAGTGGTTATCCACTGTTCAAGGAATGTAAACAGCTCTCAGCCTGGGCCGGGTGAAATGCACACTGGACACTGGAATCTTGTTCCGTAGGATGAGAGAAATGTTAAAGCTCAGTTCTTGTTAAACTGAAATTTGTTTTAACTGTTGTTGTGTTTATAGTGAACAAGCAGACAGCAGGAGAAATTCTATTGAGAAGTGCAGAAATAAACCAACCTATTCCTGTGCCTCGGTCCAGGCAGATAAATCAGACTGGTAACAAAGGGTGAGTCATCGTTGTTCACATCAGTTTTCAAAATGTTAATATATTTCTAAAAAAACGATTTGTGTTATGTCATATTTTCTTCTGACAGTCATGGAAGCGAGAATTCTGGATCAGTTGCTTCAAGGGAATCATTTGAATCAAAGGAGGTTGTTTCGTCAAAGCCAGCATGCAGTGACACAGAGTCTGCAGAAACTGCCAGTGTCATTAGCAGTAAATCTACGTCCGAGGCAAGGTAAACTCACTGGCTGATAAGTTAGCCAGGCTTGGGTCAGATCATTTTTAAAATTGAGACAGTTGATTAAATAAATGATTGATTTATCATTTATATTCATTTTTTACTTAAAATTGGATTAGTTGACCTGCAAAAATCTTATTTAAATTGCCTTAAAAAGATTTTTTTAAAGGATTGTAGTATAGTTTTAAATATTCTCTCATGAGGGTGGGAAGATAAAACATAGAACATAACATAAACCACCAGGACAGCACTCTAGTCAAATTATTAACTCATGCACGGAGGTTTCGGGCTTGGTGGTAACACTGTTTGCACGCTGAGAAAGAATATCTCCCTGACTAAATGATTTCTCCTGTTATGGTAAAACATTTGTCATTAAAGTAAAGCCCACAGAAGGCATACAAACTTACTTAATGTAACAATTGCCAGTTTCAGGCTAATATGGGTGAGGATGTAAACCACAGGTTGCACACTAATTTGGAGTAAGTGGTTTTATATGGACTTGAATGTAAAAAAGTTATAGCTGTGATTAAAAATGATTTGTATCATCACACAGGAGTGATGATCACTCGGTTCAGTCCAGCCCAGCGGGATCCGGTGTCTCCAGTAAGGCCGTCACAATCAAAGAAGAAGTTGTTATCATTGACGACTCAGAAACAGAAGCTTACACTGTACGATGCTCTGAAGTGACATGGTCATGTTCCTGTCTCAAGCCATTTGATCTTCTTTTCTTTCACTGACTCCCTGTTTCTGTCAATATAGGCCCCAGAAATAAAACCGGTCAGTCCAAGCCCGGATTTGGAAGTCGATAGACTCTTCAAGAAGAGTATCAAACGAAACCCAAGGCCTCCTGGTTAGCTTTGTGTATTACCATGGGCAATGCTTTTGTCTTATATCCAGAATCAAATGGAGTGGGGGGGGGGATGGTTTATCGCAGTTTAATTGCTGGTCTTCATGTTTATAGCAGAGTATTTATCGACACTGGACCTGCGTGACGGACCTGACACATCAGAGGCCCCAATGGGCAAAAGGAGCAGTTCTGTACCCGGCCTAGACATACAGGTATCAGTCCAAAACTGATAAACTTTGTTTTCTATGCAACGTTGTCATTTTTTAGCATCCCAAACACTACTATATACTTCAGCAAGAATGACATTAGATAGATCTACCAATCCGTAGTGGTATAGCTACAGAGCAGAAGGTCTCCGGCAGAGAAAAGGCATCTTGCTCAAAATGAAACATGTAGAGTAGCTGCATTTAATTCTGGTCTATTGAGACTATACACAGGTTATTTTCTGTGGTGGTTTATTTCCTGTGTGATTGGTGTCAGAGCTAAACTCATGAACCTAGAAAGAAGCCCATCCTCTGATATTAGGAGCTAACACTAAAACATGCCCTGCAAAGCTGATGTTTCAGATAGTTAACTTTTTTCTGCTATTTAATTAGACTATAGTTGTATTAGCTAGTCATAGGTACAGATGTTAAATGCTAGATTTTTCCAGTCACAGTATCTAATACACAAAGAGATCCATCTTTGAGAAACCAGACTTCTTTTATTTGTTTATTTTTTTAATCAATTAAGACACCTAAGAAATATTCCCAACAAGTATTATGGCTGACAGTGAAAACCCCGCTGTATGTCTATGTCAGCCTTCTAAATGTTTATTTTTATTGGCACAGGAAGTCGGAGAGGAGGAGGAAGATATTGACAGCTTGGTTAGCTTTCATAAAAGGACAATGGCTTCGAGCTCCTCCAGCCTGCGTAGCTCAAAGGTAAAGTATTGACATTTCTCACAGCTCGCATTAGTCCTCTAAAGTCTCTTTTGAAGAGCATTATGTCTCTCAGAACGGAACTGATGTAAGATAATCTAATCGAGCATCTATAACCTCAGGATATCCTCCAGTAGGTTAGGAAGTGTGAAATTGATGTGCGAAGGCTACCAAAATGTGTCTATAGTTACCAAAGCCTCAGGGGAAAGCAAAGCTGAGGCCAACATGACTCTCATGCTGTCACTCTGGATTTAGATATTAACAGAAACATCCTGATCTCTGCTAATTTGTTTGTCCCTGACTCACTTTCTGTTAACCCTACAACATACGAATTCTGTGTTATTCCTCCTTTTATCTTTTTACACTGTGATCCGCAGCATTATGCCTATAGAGCATGATTTTCGAAATATTATCTAAATGTCAATATTTGTTATTAATGCAACAAGAAACACCGGAATTGTAAGTGAAAAACTATTCAGGTCGGGTGTATGTATGTTTCTCCAGAGCACACTCGGCAGCATGATGAGTATTTATAGTGAAGCAGGAGACTTTGACAGCGTGGAGGTGAGCGGAGACGTCATCTTCTCTATGAACTACGACGAACACACTCAAAGCCTCCAGGTCTTCATCAAGGAGTGCCACGAGCTGGCCTACGGCGATGCCTCACGGCAGCTTTCCAACCCGTAAGTGTTAGACTTTCCCTTTTTCCAAGCATAGCTGTAATGTGAAAGCTCCACTAGGGTAAATACTTCATTTGAAGCTCAGTTTGCTCAAAGGTTGTGCAGATTGCGGCTCTGAAACACATTTTTCTGCTGCATACACACCCCTCTGTGATGTAAAACAGCTTTGATCAGTGTAGATAAGAGGTTTCTGTGTTTACAAAGTCTCACATAATCACGTCCCAGAGTTGATTACTTGAGCTTCACAGGAAACCAAATGGCAACAGATAGTTTCCAATGCATTTAGTCAGGAAATGCAGCAAAAGACCGGTTGCTATGCGTGGGAGAAACACTGTTTGACATATTTTTGTTTGTTGTTGTGTTTCAGTTATGTCAAATGTTATCTACTCCCTGACAAATCTCGCCAGAGCAAAAGAAAGACCAGCATCAAGAGAAACACGGTCAACCCTGTCTACAAAGAAACATTGAAGGTGATAGTTTATAACTGGCAGCTCTCTAACTGTACCACAGCTTTAGTGACACTCCCTTAATAGTGACCTTGCGCCATGCCTGCTGCAAATAATGACCACACCTACGGAGACTTTAGGTTTGATATTGACATTGCAGATTAGAGTAACTGTTGTCAAATATTGTTTTTGGTCCTGGTTTCCAGTGTAGAGTCAGCCTAGCACTGACTTTACAGTGATAAAACAAAATACAAAACCAGACAAATTTGGATTTGCTCTTAAAGTGTTTGGAAGAAGGTAATTATTTAGATTTTAGATGCAACTTCCAATAAAATCTGAGTCCATCTTCTGCTTTAATTTACATTCCATGATTTATTTAAACTTCCCACAGCACCAGAGGATTAAAATTATATTAATTATAAGACTTTTCCATCACTGTATAAGCATTGAGACAGGCCTTTGATCCATCCTGTCTTCTCCCTCTTGTCTTACCACTACCAGTACTCCATCAGCCGCTCTCAGCTGTTCACCCGCTCCATGTTGATATCAGTATGGCATCATGGCCGCCTCAGCCGCAACGCCTTCCTGGGAGAGGTGGAGATCCCTCTGGACTCCCGAGACCTTGACTCCCCGTACGAGGACCGTGTGGCTCTCATGGCGAAGGTAGATCAGAGACTCTGTAGTTAATTCTCCTTACGATACAATCATGAACTATTGCGTTACAGGGGCCCAGTGGAGATTTCATGTAAACAAATAAATGTTATGTTTAGATTCAGTATTCTTTTCTATCTTTTGTGTCTTGTGCACAAGACAAACAAAACAGGGACCCACTAAAGAAAAACTGCTCCACAGCACTACTAGAGGTCAAAAACGCAACAGGATATAGTTTTAATGAGGATGTCTTTGTTTAAGAAATTGTGAGGACATATTTTCTGAATTTAACAAAAAGATGTGTATTGGATTAAAATTGCATTTACAAATATTGCTACCCTCTGGCAAGCCACACTTGAGTGAGTGTTTAAAAATAACAAGAGGGAACAAAAAGGGTTCCACATAGTCCAAATCACCTGTGCCAAAATAGATTGGGTGTGAAAACTGAAGTTAAAAAGGATTTTAAATGGAACCACCTCAATAATCGTGTCAAACTGGATCAACAAGGACACAGCAACCAATAGCTGAAACCAACAGTGGTGTTACAGACATGCAGGATGTAGTAGATTGACAAATATTGACAAATTGCTGTGCAAGCTAACAAACTGCATGTTAAAACTGGTCATGGAGTGTCTGCCATATTTGACAGATCTCATCAGCCCCCTCCTTACTTACTACTGACATGCATTACCATGCACCTACTATGTATGTTTGTGGGTACTATGTTTCTGTGATGATTTCATGATAGTATGTGAATTGTCTGCTGCTGTCCATTTATGTATTTGTGCTGCAGAATATAACATTTACCGAAAGCAAATTCCACCGACCTTGGTCGTGTGGCTAATTAAAGAAAAATAATAATATTGTTTATTTCTGTTGACCATTTTTATCATTGCTGCTATATTAATGTATAATGTCTGCTATTTAGCAGAAGGGAGTTACAAACTCAATTTCTCTCTATAACATGTTATATTGTGCAAAATAAATCTAGCTGCCTACCTACCTAATAATAAAATATAAATATATGATTTATTTATATTTTTTAATTATCTAGCTATCTATCAGTGCTGATCAGATGAAGATGAAACTTTGGTTTCTCGCCAGTACACTTAAGCATGATTAAAATCAGCATGTGTCCCAAAGGTCAAATGAAATAAAAAAGAAGGTGAAGCTTATTGATTAGTGGGAGGAGTACACCCTGACCAATATAAATCCTGGTTCTCACAGATAGGTTTGTATCAATGTATATATTGTCAGATGTACATAAACATTGTACATAAAACACCAATTGTGTTTGAGGTAAATTAGAAAGTGAGTTTCCATGATACATTTGATAACAATATATTCAAAGGCACCTGTGGTACATACTGTTGTTTGTTTATTAGTTGGTATATTGTTTATTCCACACTCAACTATCATCTATACCTCTGTATCAGCCTCGGCCACCCAGTATTGGTCAGTCAGGTTTTAGTGTAGAGGTTAGTAGAGATAACATGTTTTCTGTATTGTTGTTTGGGTTTCTTCTTCTGTGTCTTAAATATAATGTACTTTTCTTAAACAGGCAGCCTCTGCTGTGCCAGTTTCAGCTTTTGCTCAGTACAAAGGAGAGTTGGTGATCTCCTTGAAGT
>JAPMOB010244364.1:0-20958 GCA_029875015.1 Lepomis gibbosus | reverse complement strand
ACTGCTTTCTGAAACGGGACCCTGGTTAGTTCAGAAAATGTGTGTCTGTTACAAGGGCGACACTTCGTGTTGAAAGGCAGCGGGGACAAAAGGGCTGAGATGAAAAAACATTTTAAACGGCGTTCAGCGGGTGTGATTCCGACTCAAGTCACGTTCACAGGCAGAGGACGTGTTCGTGTTAAAGTTACAGATCGCTGTGTGTTTTCTGGTCATTATAGAATCTGTATGTTGTTTTTTTTGTTTCTCGTGTGAGCTGAAGAGGATATCTGAGAGGTCTGCTGCCAAAGTTGAAGGCCACCGACTCTTTAAAGGAGAGGCTGATGGCGGGAAAGTACGCCACGCCCGGACCCATCTTGATGTTGGTGAACGCTGTGCCCAGAGACTGGCCATTCCTGAGGACACAAACACAGCATGCAGGATCACAGCCACAGCGCTAATTAAACCAGTTTACACTCTATTTAACTTCTTTTTCTTCCTTGTTCCTCTGTTTTTTCTTTTATTACATCTTTCAATCCTGCTTTCACACGTCAGTCCAAAATAGGGTTGTGCTGTTCTGTGTTAGCAATTGGTTAGCTTAGCTTAGCACAGAGTCTGGAAACAGGGGGAAACAGCTAGCCTGTCTCCGTCCACAGGAAACAGAACCCACCTCCCTGCACACTGCAAAAACTGAGCTCTCAAAAACAAGAAAAAAAAGCATTAAAATTGGGGGAAAATTACTTAAAATAAGCAAAACTATCTGCCAACAGAACGAAAACATTTCACTTGCTACTTAAGGCCAAAAAAACAAGTGAAATTCTCTGACATAAAAGCCGCCTGGTAAGAATAAATATCTTGTCAGACAAAAAACAAGTATATTTGGCTTTAATTAAGAAAATTAATCAGACTAAGATTTTAGTTTTTGCAGTGCGCAGGTCTAAAGCTCACTCGTTGGTTTTTCATCTGTACAAAAACTGAAGTGTAAAAACAGCAAATTTCAGTTTCACAGGAAGTTATGTACAGGAATATTTCTTGCTACAGGAAGTTACCTGCTTCCTGTCTGCTAAGCTAACCAGCTGCTAGCTGGGGCTTCATATTTAGCGTACAGACATGAGAGTGGCTTCAATCTGAACACAAGAAGAGGGTTTCCCTAAATGTTTGAGCTGTCCCTTTAAAAACGTTGGACATAACAGAGTTTGCTGACTTACAAGCAGAACGTGATGGTTCCCTCGTCCAGGTCTATCAGACAGCTGACGATGTCTCCAGCTGCCCACGACTGAGGAGAGACAAACTGCTGTCAGCTGGTCACACAATATAATCAAGTATAAAAGAAACACAGTCAAACTTCCTCCTCCCGTCTCTCTGCGTGCGTCTTTCACCTTTCCGTAGTTTGTGGTGGTCACGTTCCACTTTCGCACTCTGTTTCCGTCGTAAGCGTAGGAGTCCGGAGTGTCGCCCACGCCCTCCTGCGAAGAAAACACGCAAACGAAAGATCTCCTGTTCACACACACACACACTCTGTGTTTCATGTTAATGGCTGGGAGTGTGTATACAAGGTGAACACATGTCTATTCAGCTGCGTTCACTCTGCAGCCATTATTGCTCGATTCAGATTTATTGTCCAGATCCATTGTTTTTTAAATGTTCAGACTCCAGTGTGAACGTCATCACAGGCAGAATGCTGTCGTACGGAGGTAAACATGGAGACTAGTTAGGGTCTACGGTCTATTTCAGGTGGAAGAAAGGGAATTTGTGATAAAATGATAACGAGGACAAAGAGAAAGAGAGCAAAGTGATTCATTTTTCATTCCCCGCAGGCAAAATGTTGACAGTGGTCGCTCGAGAGTGACGTCAAAATCATTTGAACTCCAAAAAATCCAACCTGCATCTGATTTGGACCACATATGAAAGAGGCTCAAATCTGAAAAGATCAGATGCCATGGGACTTGTTCAAAAACACATCTGATCTCGGTCACACGTGAGTAAAGAAATCAGATCTGGATCACTCAGTCTGCAGTCTGAACGCAGCCTTATAGACCGTTCTGACACCTGAAACATAAACAGATCCAGTGAACATGGCAATAAAGAACAGGTGCAACAAGTCTTGTTGTTTCACCTTTGTCTCTACAGCGCACACTGTGAGTGTGTGTGTGTGTGTGTGTGTGTGTGTGTGTGTACCTCCTGGTTGAAGCGACAGTTGAGAGTACACCACCCGATCTGCATCAGACCCTGGGAGGAGATCAGCACCTCGTACGCCCACTTCCCTGCAGACAGAAACAAAAAGAACAGACTCTTTATTCTAAATATTAAGAACAGCAGCCGTGGTGTCCGACCTTCTGACTGACCCACAGCTCAGTCCCCGTTACACACAGGTCAAGTATATAAATGTGACACTTTGAGCGGACTCTGTGGCGTCAGAGAGGAGGATGCTGCCTGAGCTACACGTCATCTGGGACAATGTGTCCCACCCGCTCCATGACGTGCTGCTCAAACACAGGAGCACTTTCAGTGCAAGACATATTTCCCCATAACGCACCACAGAGCGCCACAGGAAGTCATTCCTGCCTGTGGCCATCCAGCTCTATAACTTCTCCCACTAAGTGTCTGACACAAGGACACTTAATTAGTTTTAAACTGGACATTAAAAACTGGTGTTTTGTGCAATAACACCTGCTTAAATACTTAATGTGCATCATCAGTACTGTTCACCATAACAATATGTACATATGTACATATCCACACTCCTTTGTAATTTCTTGTATTATATATTTTTACTCTTATATTTAGATGTACACCAACTTTCTATCTTTATATTCCTTTTGCGCGATGTGTGGAACTGTGACACGGAGTTTCCCCTCGAGGATCAATAAAGTATTTCTGATTCTGATTCCAGTAAAAAGACATCCGGAGCACGTTTCCCTGTCTGAGAGGAGTTACCTTTATAAACACATGTGGTGGCTCTGATGGAGCTGAAGTTGCTGTGGCCGATGACCTGAAACCATAGAAAGTCAGAGTTATCAGAGCGAGCGACACTCGTTAAACATAATTTAATACAGAAACGAGAGAGAGAGAGCGAGAGAGAGAGAGAGAGAGAGTGCTGTCTGAGAAGCTCACTGTACTTTACAATAAAGATACTTTTTAAATAGCTTTTATTAAGAAACATGACTTCATCTGTCTCGGGGGTGGACTGTCGACAGCGATCGATGCAAACCTTCACGGTCAGTGTAAATGCACTCAGCTGAACTCTGCAGATCAGCAGTTTGTCTCTACAAATATCACAAGAGCTGCAGTCGGTCAACCGCTGACATGATGAATATAAAATAAATACATAGAAGACGCCATCTTACCCCGAGTAGGTCATCATCTACAAACAGAAGTCCTTCGAAGCCGCTGGTGTGATCCAGGACGACCGGCTGGGGGCCCAGACGGCCTTCGACAGGCTGATCTACAGACACACAGAGTCAAACACCTTTAAGCTGCAGCACAATGTAGGAAGCTCCTTCCTGTGTTCAGACAGAGAGCGTCCACATGAGGCGGAGTGCATTTAAAACACTTTTAATTTCATCCCTTCATCCACGCTAACAGCGTTTTTCTCCCCCCAAAATGGAGCGCATGAATGTAACGAAGTTCTGCAGCCGGTTTAGCCTGAGACAGCTTTCCACCGCGATGGCTGCTGGTTTCCACGTGGGGTTTATGAGGCACGATTAAGTCACCGCTTCACACTCGTTCAGTCGTCGGACGGCAGCCACACAAAAATAAATATATGAAAAACAACTTTATGTTGAATTCAGCTGCTAAAACATGATGGCCAGAGAGAGCAGGAGGAGACTGAAGGCTGGTTTAATAGAGACACTGGTCTGGAGTCTGTTCAGGAAACTTCCTGTCGTCTCTGACTTTCTCTGTGATCGATATCACTTTAGATGTCAGTAAAGCCGATCACACAGCTGCTGTCATTAACCTGGATTTATGTTGGTGTCGTCAAAATTCTCATTCAGAAAAGAGATGACAAAGAGGAGATTTAAACTGAGAGTGAAGGGACCGGCTGGAATCGAACCCGGGCCGTTGCGGTAAGGACTGGGGCCCCTCTACCAGGGGAGCTACCGGGTCGCCCCAAAGATTTAAAAATGAGGCAGCAGAGCCCAGTCGCAACACGTGTGTGGTGTCTATGTGAGGGCTTGGTTTATTATATGGGTGGGGTCCAAAAACTGGGATCTGTAAGGGTCCAACAGTTTAAAGGGCAGCTCCCTACTGTGGACATCGTCATGGATGATGGAGGAAATTGGCTCACTTATCTAATGTCTTGGGCTGTTTCTCGGTCTGCGTTCTTGTCTGTACTCGTGTTCTTGTGTAACGTCGCAGCCAAAGTCCTGTTCCAATTCAAAACTCCGCATCTAGCCAAGTACAGTCAAAGACCCTTTACCGAGCCTGCATCAGTGGTGACTTGTGTGGACTTCAGATAGCCAGATATCCCAGAATGCATTTCGCCACCAAAAAGCAGAAATGTCGGACGAGAAAACTCACAATTTTAACTTATAATACTGCTGTTCTGTTCTCGTGTCACACAGAGTATTTTTAAGAGTTTTTTATGCAGGAATAAAGCTGTTTAAACTCCAAATATGTGGCTGATTTTTCAACACAGAGCTGATTTAAAAAATTGCTAGCATGTTTTCATCAAGTGCGCTGCTGAACTGCGAGCTCCCCTTCCTGGGCGTTTGAACTCCGGAGCCGAACCAAGTCCGATCTTCAAAGTACAGAAGTCCGAACTTGGCAAACTCGCTATGAGAAACAGCCTTCCTCTCTGAGTGCTGCAGGTTTATGTCTGTAATGGTTCTGGGATTCCTGTGTAGCAGAGGGATGGAAAACGTTTGCTATTTTTGTGTTATTGTATTTGTGTTACTGTTTTAGTGTGAGGGCGGAGGGAGGTGGGGGAAGCATAGAAGGGATTAGGGGGGGGTTAAGGTTAGGCATGTAGCTGTGATGGTGAGGGTTAGGGTAAAGGCCTAGGGTGTGTCCTTACCTTTGATGTCCTCAGCGGGTTCTCCTTCCGACAACAATCTCTCCAGGTGAGTACCGAGATCCTGGAAACCAAGAGGCTTCCTGCACAAGAGGAAAAGGAAAAACTGAGGATTAGGAGCAACACAAGGAGACCGGAGCCAACAAGAGATCAGCCAAGTGATCGTTTGTGATGTTCAAGCTGAAATGTACCTGCATATGAAAACTCTATTTATACTAATCAAGTCAAAAGACATTTGTTTTATTTATTTATTTATTTTTAATATATTGTTATTTTTTAAACACACACACGCTTACTGTTTTATTTATTTTATTTTTTAATATTTTTTCATTTTTAACACTCACACACACACACTTACTGTTTTATTTATTTTATTCTAATTTTTAATATTTTTTTATTTTTATCTTTAACACAAAAAAAACATACGATTTGATTACTTTACGCTTTAATTACTTGTTTAATGAAACCTATGGGGTTGATTGTTCTTATGTATTGTTACACATTCATGCCAATAAAGCTAATTTGAATTGAATTGAATTGACATTAGGTTGTTCAGGTGTGACCAGCGTTAAAGAGGCTGATGTGGGATAGAAAGAGTTCAGGACTGCAGAGCTCTGCACCCAAACAGTAACAACGTACGCCTGCCATTCATTATAACCTGGGAGGAAACTGATTGGACCGACAGTACGCTGAAGAAACACCTGTGCTTTTCACTGCGTAAGAGACACAAGGTGTGAATGTGTAAAGTTCAGACACCCGGTTTGATGCTGAAGTTCTCTCTTCCTCGTTATCAGAGCTCAGAGTAGAAACCATTCAGGAAGCGGCTCCTCGTGTTCAGCTGTCACTAAGTAATGTGAATTCGGTGAGAAACAAAAGTAAAACGTGTGTGTTGTTGGTTTGTGTGTGACAAGAACTCAATTTAAAGATCCTCAGTGAGAGAAGAAGCTCCACTCTGTGACACCACTGTACAACCAGAGGGAGAAAAGGTGTCATATTGGACTGTATCAGCAGGTATCAGCAGATTAAGGATCAGTCTTTCGACATGTGAAACTCCCACCTGATCCTCACAAAGCCGGCTGCTGGTCTATAAGGAGGATCACACACACACGCAGGGAGAGGGTGTCTATGTATAGAGCTGATGGGGGGTAACGTGAATCTGTCCGGGTTAAGAAAAGAGCCCGCTGTAACACTAGTCCAGGTCAGGGTACAAAACACATTCTGCACACACAAATAAACATGTGCTCAGCGTTTCATCAGCTGTGACATCAGAGTTATTATCTGTTGCTCAGCCTCCTGCTTCTCTAATCAAACCAACAACACTTTTTTTCTCATGGAGGCGCTAAAGGAGAAAGTCAGAGTATCACCAGAGTCAGTGGGATTCATGCTCTGGGGAACATGAACACAATTTCGAGTCCATCTGACAGTTTTTGAGATATTTCACAGAATAACTAGAAGAAAAGTCACTTGAGTTCTTCTAAATACGCTGTTCACCTTGTAATGTGATGAACCCGCTGCCCTGCCTATGACCTCACAATAAAAGACCGCTAGTTCACCAGTGGGAAGATTTTAATGTGAAGCAACAGCAGCTGGAAATTCAAGATTTAAGATTCAAGATTACTTTATTTGTCCCAAAGGCAAATGTTTCTTGGACATAAAGGATGCTGAATAAAGAAAATACGTACAATCACAGGGCAGTAACAGACATGGTGCAGACAAAAGGTGCATTCAGTCCGTCCAACACAGCCTCTCATTTCATATCTGCCGTCTGTCCTGAGCTTAGGAGATTCACTGATAGAGGGACAAAGTTTTTAAACGTACTCAGGTCTACAGTCTACCAGCCGGGAGCAGTTCCTGCTCTGAGGACAGGACATGGACCAGGTCAGCAATCATTCTGACAGCCTGTTTCACTAATATCTCAAAGAGCATTTAGAGGGAGGGATGCGATCAATACACGGAAAAATAAAAACATGATGTGAATGTAGGAACAGAGACTCGGCAGACAGAGCTGAGAGACTTTTAAACACAGCCTCCTCACATCAGGTGGACATCATAAGGACCCTGACGGACTGAACTGTGGCTGCTGTTACCTGAGGGAGGCCAGAGCAGGTCCCTGTTTGGTGGAAGGAAACACATGGTGCAGGTAGTCGCTCAGCAATTTCTCATTCACGATACCTGACAGAGGGAGAGAGACAATCATCGCCATCACAATGTGTCTGTGTACCTGCTCAAAATCCTGTTCCAGCTCTTATGATTTAAAAAAAGATTATCCGATGATGTCAAGTGACTAATCAAGTAATCTTTGCAGCTCTAAAGACGTTACTCTACTCTGAAACCGCATTGTTCTCACCAAATCTTCTCCATCATCACTTTCACATTGAAGCTTAAAGCTACAGCCGACCCTGAACCACCGTGTACACGCATTATTCTCCCAGCAGGACGTACCTGTGGCTTTGGGTTTGTCTGTGTCTGAAGCCAGTCTGTAGTTGCGGCGGGTCAGAGCGGTGCCGCCCCCTTTAGAGCTCATCCTGTCTGCAGTCCCCTGGGGTCACCTGGCGTCACCTGGTCCAGACACTGCTGAGGAACAAAGAGGGGACATTTAGTGACCATTCAACTACTGTAACTACATGAAGCTGAGAACACTTGTGTACTTCTGTTATGCAGACGATTGTCAGATCTATGTGCCTCTTAAAAAGGATGAAACTGTTGGACCGTTATGTCTTGACGACATAAAGGCCTGGATGGCTCTTAACTTTTTAAGTCTTAATGAAAGTAAGAAGAAGTGATGTTTATTGGTGGCACCACTGGGACCCCCCGTGCCGATCTGGGTTCCTTGAGTCAGTATATCAAGAACAACAATCACTAACCTTGGGGTTAAAATTGACTCTGACATTAAGCTCGACAGACAGATAAGGTTAAAACAAGCTTTTGTCACTTGAGGCATCTGGCCAAAATAAAGCCATTTCTCTTGAGACAGCAATCCACGCCTTTGTCACCACTCGGCTGGATTACTGTACGTGGGGGTCAGTGGGTCTATCGCTCGTCTCCAGATGGTGCAAAACGCTGCTGCACGTCTTTTAACAGGAACACGTAAATACGTGCACATTTCCCCCATTTTAGCCTCACTCCACTCGCTTCCTGTACAGCATAGGATCCATTTTAAGATTCTTTTATTTGCTTTTAAATGTTTAAATGGTCTTGCTCCACCCTACATCTCTGAGCTGCTACACCCCTATAGACCCACCTGTTCTCTCAGGTCAGCCGACCAGCTGCTCCTAAGTGTGTCCAAAACTAAGTGCAAGCTCAAAGGGGACCGAGCTTTTGCTGCAGCAGCTTCTAAACTATGGAACGATCTACCTCTGCACATTAGACATCTTCACTGCCTGTTTTTAAGTCTCTTCTTTAAACCCACCTCTTTCCCCCTGGCCTTTGATAAATGCAATTTACATTTTTGGTTTTGGTTGTATTGATTTCATTGTTTGTTGTATGGTTGTTATTGTTTTTATTTGTATTTTATGGATTTTTAAAGTGCTCTATAAATAAATTTTGATTCACTGATTGATACTTTTACTTCTGATAGAATAACTACATGAAGCTGAGAATACTTGTGTACTTCTATGTAAGTGGGGCTTTTAATGAAGGACTTCTGCATGTAATGGGAGGACTTTATCATTGCTGTACTTTTATCACAGTACTTCTGCCTCCCCTGTCTCTACCAGGTCACCTCAGGTAAACTGTGTGCAGCAGCTTCAATGACAGAGAAGCCAAATCAAACCTGGCTGTCTAACAAACCTACAAGCTAGCTACCAACATCAGCACAAAAAATAAGTTTCCCGGTTTAAGATAAAACTTTTTATCTGGACCAGCTGTCGGGGTAGAGTTACACAAATTACCGGACACGTCCTGTAATAATTTATAGCACCGCAGAGCTCCACAGCAGTGTGTTACATGTCAGCCCTGGTTAGCTTTGTGGCTAACGGCTCAGTGACAGCAGCAGACTGTTGTGCTAAGCAGCAGCTAGCAGCTAACGGCGGCTAACGGAACACGACGAGCTGACAGCTGCGCCTCTCTTACCTGCTTCTTCCGTCTGAACGAGCCTCTCCTCCCGCTGCCACCCGCTCCTCTTCTGCTGTGTTCACTGTTTTATTAAGGAAATATATCACACAGGCTGCTGTCGTGAGAAAAAGCTTCTTTTTACCACAACAGTCTTGTGAACGCCTCTCACGTTACGGAGCGCCAGCAGGGACAAAATAAGGCTTCGCGCTTCGGCAAAAAAACGCGAATGCAAAAGAGAGACTGAGGCTGGCTTCTGAAATGATGCTATATTTAGCAGAGGTGTTGTTTTAAAAGGCACAAGTCAAGTCCCAAGTCCAGACCGGTCTAGACAGGCAAGTCAGAGTCAAGTCTCAAAACAAGGCCGACAAGTCCAGACCGGTCTAGACAGGCAAGTCAGAGTCATCTCAAGTCAAGACCGACAAGTCTCAAGTCTAGTCCCAGGTCCAGACTGGTCGAGAGCGACAAGACAGAGTCAAATCTCAAGTCAAGTCCCAAGTCCAGACCGGTCTAGACAGGCAAGTCAGAGTCAAGTCTCAAGTCAAGACTGACAAGTCACAAATCTAGACTGGTCGAGACAGGCAAGTCAGATACAAATCTCAAGTCTAGTCCCAAGTCCAGACTGGTCTAGACAGGCAAGTCAGAGTCAAGTCTCAAGTCAAGGCCGACAAGTCCAGACCGGTCGAGACAGGCAAGTCAGAGTCAAGTCTCAAGTCAAGTCCCAAGTCTAGACCGGTCAAGAAAGGCTAATCAGAGTCAAGTCTCAAGTCAAGGCTGACAAGTCCCAAGTCAAGTCCCAAGTCCAGACCGGTCTAGACAGACAAGTCAGTCAAGTCTCAAGTTAAGTCCCAAGTCCAGGCCGGTCTAGAAAGGCAAGTCAGAGTCAAGTCTCAAGTCAAGGCCGACAAGTCCAGACCGGTCGAGACAGGCAAGTCAGAGTCAAGTCCCAAGTCAAGTCCCAAGCCAAGTCCCAAGTCCAGACTGGTCGAGATAGGCAAGTCAGAGTCAAGTCTCAAGTCAAGACCAACAAGTCCCAAGTCCAGACCGGTTTAGACACGCAAGTCAGAGTCAAGTCTCACGAGTAATTGGTGTTAAAATCAGAGTCGAGTTGCAAGTCTTTTTTAAATTCTTCTAATCTAAAGCAATCAAATTAGTGACGTGACTCTGACTTGAGTCCAAGTCACGTGACTCAAATCCACACCCCTGCTATTTAGTTACCCATTCTCCATTTTTGTACCACATTTAGCTGTTACAGAAACAGCTGTCATTGTAGAGAAAGACCTAAGGCTTTTAAATCGCACTTTCTGGCTCGGCAAACCTTCATTTCAGGGTGATTCACTGCTTCTGCTTCACTGAGTCCAGAACCCATTATATCTGGACTAGAATGACAAGTAGACTCTGGGACAGTTTGAAACACCATCTCCACCACCACCGACACAGAGAAACCACTAAATTCAAATGTCAAGTTATTTGATTTGATACATTTAAAAACAACCCTAGTTGGCCAAAGTGCTTTCCAAGCTCTGGATGCACAAACATACAAAACAAAGACAGTAGAAAAGGTCAAGGTCTCAAAACTCAGCTCGAATTAAAGTGAGCAAGGACTTCAGCAGTCTGAGCAGTTCTTATTTGAACTGGTAGAATATTCCAGAGATTTGGAGCCGCCACAGAAAAGTCACCTTTATTCCAGATTTGGACTTGCCAAATACAGTAAGTCTAGTCCTAAATGCAGGATTCACAAATCAGAGAGGGCTTTAAATGGTGCAAACAGGGAAAACCATCCTCTAAAGATCATAATTTATGATTTATGAACCTTTTCCTTAATTAGAAGCAGACTTTAAGATCATTAAAAAATACAGTGACATTTGTCTGGTCTTTCGGGAATTCATTATTGAGTAACCCAGAATATGATCACGGTGTCTCCTGGACATTGGAAATGATTCATTAGGCCAAATGTTTCAGGGGAAATCTCACATCTGCTGCTCACGGCTCCTCAGAGATCCCTACTCGATCCTCGCAGCAGAAATATTATATTAAATTAATATTATTAGAGAGCAAGGAAATGTCAAATTGAGTCTTAGGATGTTCCCAATCTGCAGTGGTAAATAAAATCAGGAAAAGTACCGTGCAGCGGAAATGAGGAAAACATCAGAGCACTGCAGGAGCAACAAAGCTCGGCCAACACAACCAGCAGGCAGATCTCAGGGCAACCAGTGGAAACTCAGACTGGACTGAACATAATAAATAATTGTAAAAAAAATTGCAAAAAAATTTAAAAAAATTTTTTTGTTTGTTCTTTAAGTAATTGTTCCTTTTTTATATTTCACATTCGATATTGTTTTTTTATTTCTTTAGTCTATTAATACAAACACATTTACTGTTTTATTTTTTAATATAATATTTACATTTTTTCAACACACACTTTTACTGTTTTATTTAATTTTATTTGTCTGATGAACCATATGAATTGAATTCACAACAATTTTTATTTTTAATAATTATTTATTATTATTTAAAAAACACACATTCTTGTTTTACTTTATTTAATGAACTGTATGAAATTAATTGTTCTTATGTAATTTATGTGTAGCTTTGGCAATATTGTTGTTTTACATTGATGCCAATAAAGCTGAATTGAATTGAGATCTAAACCTGTCAGTTTTTTAGCTTCCTTGTTAGCTTCAGCAGCAAATAGAAATATTAACTAGCCACCTATAAATCTTTTAGCCTTAGCGGCAAAGATACAGACGAACCAGAGTTACCTTCCATTAATCAGCACCACTAACGTACGAGCAAATCATTCTCCTCCTGCAGGGACAAACACACAAGCTAACAAAGTTTATGCTGCCACATTACATCTGCAGAGCTTTACTGAGGACTAAGAGAACTGATCTCTATGTCGGACTTTTAAACAACTATAAGTACGATGATGAACGGTGCAGCTGTGCAGAGTTATTTTAAAGTCACCTGAATTGTTTGATGTGTAAATCTTGTACTATGTTTCTTGTGGTATTGTTATCGTCTTTATGCTGCTGTCTAGACCAGGTCGCCCTTGTAGAAGAGATCCCCGATCTCAAAGGGTCTCCCCTGGTTAAAGATGGGTTAAATAAAACAGAGTTAACATTGCATGACAGCTTTTACCTGATCGACACAGACTGCTGTGGATGCTGCTGCTCTGGTTGGTGCCTAAGTGATAAAAAGAAGCAAACCAGCTAAAATTTAATAATTTAATATTTATTGTCAAAAGATTCTGAATTTACAGAGTTGCTAAGTCAGGCACGTTCTGAAGACAAAAATAAATGAGCTGCATTTGTTTGAGGACAGCAAAAGATTAAAATACAAAACACTCTTCTGAAAATACCTCGTACTCAGACGGCAGCAGAAATGATATCAGGACTTTTAAAAACACAAAGTGACGTTTCAACATTTCACAAGTGAAACCACAGCAGGTCGTATATACGTTAACGTCATCTGCATTTAATCTTCCAAGACAGTTTCACAGCTAACTGGAATCAAAGTGCAAATAACTGCCGCGTTTCTTCTCGTGTGGCTTGTTGGGCAGAGGACGCCGCCGCGAGCGTCACCGGACGCAAAGAGGATTTTACTGGGACACAAAAACACATCAGGACCACAGAGGAAACGACCTCTTTCACATCTAAAATTATTACAGATTAGAAACATTTTTCATAATTAAACTAACCAATGTGAGACATCAATATGCTTTTAGAGACGTAACATACTCAGCCCTAAAATAATAATCTTTTTTTCACTATTGATTAATCAGCTGTTATTCTCTTGATTAATCTGTTGACAGATTTCCCACAGTTCAATGTGACGTCTCCAAATGTCTTACAAGAAAAGCTGAGAATAATTATTATTTAGAAGATGGAACTACTTTTTCCATTTGAACATAAAAATGATTAATCGGTTATCAAACACGTTGGCAGATACGACTGATTAATTTGTTTCAGATTAAAAAAATAAAGCTATAGACAACTTTGTCTTTGACTATGAACATCATCGGGTAACATTTCTGCTGACTCTGGGTCAGATAAAAGTGAGCTGACGCTGAAAGACGTCGGAGACGATCTGTCGATCGTCACCAGGCGGCTGCAGCCTGATCAGTTTTTACGGATGGAAGACTTCGTCGGCGCTCTGCTGCTGATTCTGCTCCCACTTCCTCAAATACATTCAGGTCCAGGTTCAGCGCAAAGACAGAGGGTCGATGGAGGGAGGGCTCCGATTGGACCGGCAGACTCCCCCTCAGCCCATGTAGGGGTACCTCCAGTCTGTGAGGGGGACGTGGGTCTGCTTCACCACCTGCGGCGACGTCCATCTCAGGACGTAGTGTGGACCTCCGGGTTTGTCATTGGTTCCTTGATGAAGAGCAAAGTGAACAGGTGAACACGGCTGACAGCCACAAACCGAGAGGGTTCACCTGTGTGCTCCTCTGATCGCATGCAGAGAAACTGCAGCTTCTTACCTGAAGCTCTGGCGCCGCCGAATGGCTGCTGAGCGACGATGGAGCCGGTGGATTTGTCGTTTACGTAGTAGTTCCCCGCGGCGTTCCTCAAGGCTTTGGCTGCCTCGTCGATCACATTCCTGCAACGCGAAGAGGCGACAGATAAAAAACAAAGACATCAAACTGAGATCAAAAAGTGAAAACGACAAAGGCATCGATGAGAAGAAGAATTAAAGAAGGTTTGCTGCTGCGATCTCCTCCGGAGAGATTCTCATCCAAAGGTCAAAAAACAAGGCAAAGAGAAAAAACTGAAGGTTTCAGGAGGAGCTGAAAAATAAATCCAGCCTGCAGATTCTATAAATCTGAATTTTTTGGTTGCACAAACACTTTTAGTAAATATCTATTTTACTGTTTTATAAATGAGAGGCTTCTCAGGGTTAAAATGCCGTCCGGAAAGATGAGATCCTGTATGTGTCTGCAGGAAAACAGTCCTAACTGAGCAAAACATGTCACTGCAAGACGCAAACATGTGACCGTGTAGATAAAGGTGTCTTACGTGTCCTGAGCGAACACTGCTCCCGTCAGGGCGTACGGGGACGTGTTGTCTATCAGCTGCAGCACCGCTTTGTACTCGTTCTCAGGGTAAACATAAACTGCCAGAACTGGCCCAAAGATTTCCTGCAACACACAAAACACACATCGTCACCAAAAAACAGACTAAAAAAACACAACTGCAAATATTCCTGTTAGACACCAGCTGGTCTGGTTCACGTAAAGGAAACAGAACCACACGCACGGGCTTAATGTGGATGGATCAGTTCTCGGTGTGGGAATCAGAGCGTGAAACACGGTTTGAGCAGCTTAGTTAACCAAACACTGCAGGATGTTTCTGTGAGACACGTTTCACATGTTTATGGAGGTGATCCAGAGAGTTAGGCCTCACAATGATGAGGGTCAACCGTCTACATTCGTTCTGCAGCAGCACCAGATTAAGACTGCGCCTCGCTGACGGAGCTGCTGTTCATTTAGTCAGCATTTTTATCTGTATAACGTTTAACAAGGGAGGAGAAAAGAGTGTAGAGAAATATTTATAGTTAGTGATAAAACCAGCCATGAGGTCCAAATAAAGAGGAAATCTGGTAACAGAGCTGTGTGATGTTAACAGAGACGTTTAGTGTTCAGAAACGAAGGTCTATAAAACCACTTGTACAAACTAAACTCCACGCTACAGCGCCCCCCAGTGGTCACATGATGCCACATAATCAGGTGTGACTGGACTGAAGGAGACAGAGCATCATGCCGTCCGGTCTCCGGGCCCGTGTCTGTAAAATATCAGATATTTAGGATTTGATATCGGGGAGCCTCTGATAAGAAACCCGCTGAACAGCCAATGAGAGCGAGCTGAGCAGGAAGCGTCCCCAGCGTGTTGCGTCTCTGCAAGATTCTCTGAGATCCCAAATCCCCGGAACCGCCGCTCTGAAACTGTTTACTGTGGGGTCCTGCGTCTGGACTGAACCGTCTGGTGTGTGCGGTTCATTCTGTCGTTCTGTCTGTGGTTTTTTGAAGATTTGAAAATCCTCTAGCGTCAGAGCTGCAGAGCTGTGCACGAAGCGCGAGCATCCAGGTGTGAAGGTGTGACTCAGGCTGGAAAACTAATATTGTTTAAAGTTTGTACCTCCTGCATGATGGCGTCCTTTGGGTCCGTGGTCTCGATGATGGTCGGCTCCACAAAGTAACCCTTCTTGTCGTCGCAGTTACCTCCTGCGATAACTTTTAGATTAGCGGAGGTCTTGGCTCGGTCGAGCCACGACTTTATCCGAGTAAATGACTGCAGGAGGAAACACGAGGGGGAAAACGTCACATTTCAATGGACCAGAAGAGGACATGGACTTTATTTGGACACAGCTGAAGACAGGCTCACCTTATCGTCGATCACCGCTGAGAAAAAGGTGCTGAAGTCCTCCACAGGCTGAAGAACAAGAAAAGAAAGTCAGCACTTATTTTACAAACCAACAGTAAAATCAGACACGTTTTCCTCAGACGCGTCTCGTTTCCTGTCTTCAGAGCGGCGCTTTGAACTCACGTCTCCCACTTTGATGTTCCTGTGAATGTCCAGGAGCTGCTGTTTGATCTGCGGCCACATGCTGTCAGGCACGTACATCCTGGAGCAGGCCGAACACTTCTGACCGCCGTACTCGAACGCCGAGCGAATCGTCCCCTTCACCACGCTCTCAACGTCCGCCGACTTGTGGACAAAGTGGAAATTCTTCCCGCCGCACTCTGAAAAAAACACGACACGAAAAAACACGACTTTAACATGCAGGTCAATAAAAACTTCACTTAAGGAGCAGCAAGGCCGTGGAGAGGAGGGGCAAAGAGACGGTTTTAAACCTCCAGGACGGGTTTGTTTTTGTGTCATGTGACCCCCTGAGTGGAGGCTGAGCCGTCATGTGTCCCCCCCCCTCCCTGCTCCGTCCTCACATTAAAGATGTTTCAGAGGTTCTGCTCACCTCCTGCCAGTCTGGGGAAGGTCCTGTAGGTGTCCAGGTTCTGGGCGACCTGCTTCCAAAGACGCTTGAACGTCCTGCAAAAACAGATTGAAAACATTTGCACCAACCTTCTATAAACAACGGAAGAGAAACACAGCGCAGCACAACAACCTGGAGATCAGTGAAGGGCACTACAGAAGTCTAAGCTGTGTAGAGTTTAAATTAAATCTGCAGAGCCACTTTAACTTAAAGTGCTTTTTCATCTTATTAAAAATGGTGTTGCACAAGAACCTGCAGCCAGAGACAGAACCTACCACATTACATAGACATGTTAACACTGATTTAAACCCATCTACTGGCTGCAGAGTTTTAATCCACCATAAGCAGAAGTCCCAGGTGGCCTTTACGTCGCACTTTAGCATGCAGAATCTGAAACTAAATCTCCTTACGGGACGCTGCCGGTGAAGTTGATGCCGGCCAGGTGCTCAGAGGAGGTGACGGTGTCTCCGAACACCGGGCCGTCAGCCGGCAGGAACTGGATGATGTTTGGGGGGAGGCCACACTCCCTCAGGACTTTGTAGACCGCGTAGCTGGCGGACACGGCGGTGTCGCTGGGCTTCCACAGCACCACGTTACCCTGAGACGCCACGGAACAAATAAACAAGAGTTTTACCAGGTGGATTTAACGACATTTTATCATTTCACAGCAAAGGTTTTTGTAACGACATGAATGTGTTGGATCCGATCACAATGTGTTGGACACATAAACTTGTTTTTCTTTTAAATTATTCAATAAAATGATTAAATTCTCCTCAGAATGAAGCAGGACTGAGTTGATTAATAAATTCCTCATTAGCTGATTCCTGTCTTGCTCTATCAGAGAGACAGACGCACACTCACCATCACAGCCGGAGTACCTGCCAGGTTTCCACCAATAGCAGTGAAGTTAAAAGGGGCCACAGCTGCAATAAAACCCTAAAAGGGAAAAGAAGGTAGATTCATTTGTTCATGTGACAATAATAAAAAGGTAAATATGAGTCCTGACCTAATGACTTTGTTTAAATATCAGCATTTATGTGCTCAGGGAGCTGAAACACAGACGTTCTCACCTCCAGGCCTCGATACAGCATGGTGTTTGTGCTGCCGTCTGAATCTAACGGCTGCTGTTGCTCCAGCTCGACGGCGTGTTTGGCGTTAAATCTGAAGAAGTCGATCAGCTCTGCAGCGGCGTCGATCTCCGCCTGGACCACCGTCTTCCCCTGGAACGCCGCACGAGAAAACAACGAGTTTTATTCTGTCTGAGGATGAACGAGCAGCGTTAACGTCCACAGGTTTGATTCCACACTGTTCACGCTCCGACCTGTTAGATCTGTACCGGCTGGACGGGTAAAAACTTTCTAATCGATCGGAATAAATTCAAAGTTGACTTTTTAAAAGCGTCCATTCAGAGAAGAGTTTGCCGCGTGGCTCCTGTACCTGCCCGATCATGGTCTTGGCGAGGATTTCTGCTCTCTTGGGTCCGCTGATGACGTCGGCTGCCCGGAACAGGACCTGGGCTCTGTCCTGGACGGGCCTCAGGTCCCACTCTCTCCTCGCCGCCACGGACGCCAGGATGGCTTTGTTGATCAGCTCCTGCATCAGTCACATCACAAACACAAAGGAGGAGTCGGCAGAACAAATTAGCACTTAATTTTTCTTTAAAATATTTTTTTTGTTGAGGGAAAAGGACTGAAAAAAGATTTTATGGTAATAGTTTTGAATGTTCTGCTTCAGATTCACTGTTTGGCATCAAGTGTTTGTTCATGACCATGAAGAAAAGTTTAAAACCCCAATTAACCATCTGGTTTCTTCAACTTTCACTCAGGAGCAAAAATCAGCCTTTAAAGCTGAAAGAAATAACGATTTGACATTTATCCTGATATTATTGACATGGACTGGCCCAGCTCACTTTCAGCTGCCATTGTTTGCAGCAGCCTACACCAAAGAAGAAGAAGAAACTCAGCACAGTGGAACATAGAAAGCCCACCGCCAACAAGCGATGCAGACGACAGGCACGTAGCCCACGCCATCGGCTACAGCGACGCAGCATCTGCCTTCAGGCCGCCAGTCAGCTGATCGGCTTTTAACTCTTCACTGAAGAGTTTTCATTTATTCTCCCAAACGTTTTCTGTAATTGTGCGCCCTAAAAAAAGTCTGAACTCGACTAGCCAATCAGCTACAGACGATTTCCAACCTGCTGCTCCTCAGCAAAACCCAAGAAAAGCTCGTCTACATGCAACAGACTGACATCAAGAAGACCGGAAGCTGCAGTCAGGTGTGAGCGTGATCGGCGATCACTGTGAGCTGAGTGTTGATTTTCACACCCAGCTGTGTGCAGCTGTTGAAGCTGTGAATGAACCAAAACCCACCTGACTCAGGACGCAACAGAGTTCCTTCTTATTTAGAGAGACTTGTGCTAAAACATGTCTATAACGTCAAAAACATTTCAAAGACCTACATTTGGTACAATTAACCTTATTAAGTTAGATTTGGGAGCTTGTTGGAAGACAAACAAGCTTAAAAATCTGAAAATAGAGGTTTCAAATAATACGAACATGCATATTTACTGAAAACAGCCCGAAGGTTCAGCAGAAAAACTCACCTTGTCAGCGTAGCAGAACTTTGCCACCTTGTGCGAGTGATTGAACGGCTTTGAAAGGAAACACAGAAAGTCAACATTAGACATCATGACTGAGAATTCAGTTCCAGTCCGGCTCGGCCACTTTTAATCACCGGCTAACTTTCTGTCTAACAGAGTAAACGTCTTTATGTGTTTGTTTGAATAATGATAGCAGCGTGCGGCCTCAGAGTTTCCAGCTGACTTTACTCACAGAAAGCTGATATCTGATGTCTTTGGTCCACACGTGTTCATCTCCAACCACGCAGGGGATCTCCTCCGTCCTCCCCTTCAGACCGTCTAAGGCCTAAAATATATATAAAATCAAGATTAGCTTATTTGCAGTTCAGAGTTTATTCAGCTTCGTATCTGAGTGAGTGTTTGGTGAACAACCTTCAGCAGCTCTTTTCTTTCTGCACTCCCTTCTTTGAAGCCCAGGATCGGCTCATTTTTCACCTCCACCGCTGCACATGGGAAAGTTTTCAACCTTCAAAACACACACACATGTATTTAATGCCAGTGAAAGTCACTCAGAGTGAGTGTAAATCAAACTGAGGCAGCCGGGAGGAAAGCAGCACGGATCAGCAGGTGACCTGAGCTGGCTTAGACCGGCCGTGAAAGTGTGGAAGTCCTTTAATGAACAGAAAGGAGCTCCCACATAATCCGTTTGATCCGAGCCTGACAGCAGCTACATGGCCATTTATTGTGAAGTGACACAAAGATCAGGTACCAGGGAGTCGGAGTGAGGCAGAGAGCTAAAGGAGAGGGCTCTGGGAGGCGCAAAATCCGACAACTAAAAGCAATGTTGCTTCCCAGCCCAGCAGATCCCCACTGACTCACTGCAGCTGCGAGAAACAAACTCAAACCCCACCTGTACTGGTGTTACCTGTCGGAATAAAGCCACCCATAACACCTGGTGTTCAAACAGAGAGACAAATCTACTGAGGTGTGGTGCTGACATAAAGGATGTATGACAAGAAACAACTTCACATAAACCTACTGCCCAAAGCGAGGCCAGTTTATCCAAACACCTGAGTTAACCTTAGAGCGAAGTGAGAACAGAGAGGCGCCGAGGCGGACTGCTCAGATTAAATCACAGTTTGAGAGATGAACTGAATAAAATAAAGAGCTGTCAGCTGCCGACTTTGTACATTTAACCTGAATTCACGCACAGGTTCCCAAACCTGTCCTGCCAGACCGCGCTCCGAAAAACGCCCACGCCCTCCCTTCAAGTGCACCGAATGCATTTCTCTTTATTTCAAGTGTTTAGGCAGGATTCAATTCACGAACATGAACTCCATGTTGCCCTGCGACGGGCTGCCTGTCGCCCAATGTCAGCTGCGATTGGCTCCACCCCCCCTGCGGCTGACGATGGATGAACTGCATGTTTCTCATCTGTTTTTGTCTCATGAAAAATTAAAGCTGCCCAAAATAACTTTAGGTTAAATGTTAATTATTGTAGTTATTTGTTTTTAATTTGCACTGAGGTAGTTTTCTTATTTTAATAAGATTAAATGTCATGTTGGGACGTTGATCTCACTTTAACACGATATCAGCTGGATGGCGTGTTTTTGTAGATCACAATTTAAAAAAAAAAAAAGAGTCTTGCAACAGTGTATTTAATCATAATATCAGGACACTGGAAATTGGAAAAGACACATAAAAGAAAGATCTTTTCTTTTCTCTGTAGCAGTTTGAGTTTCCTGCATTATTCCTGTTTTAACCCACGTCAGTGACGAGCATGCGGCGACCTGAGGCGTCGGTGCGTGACTCTGACTGTGGAGCTGAAATATTTTAATCACTGATTAATCAGTTAAGACATTTTCTCATCCAGCTCGTCCGGCGTCTGAATTGTGAATTCTTTCTGCTTCTTTGTCGTCCGCCTCAGTGAACTGAATCTTTTTGAGCTTGTTGGTCGTCGTGACAACGCCACCTTTGACATTTTGACATGTGCATTCCTGGTTTTACATGGATTTAGATTAGAAATTAGGCAAAACTCTCTGCAGCTGGCTGCTCTGCACACATTCCTCTCCCTCATAGGTCAAGAAATAAATCTCACTGGTGTCTTTTTATCTTCTGTGGCAGTAAAGTGAATTTTGTTTGGTTTTAACGTCAGTCAAAGAAAAGAAGTGCCTTTAAGATGTCAGTAAAATCGTTCAGCTTCATTTTCCTGACGCACTACTTATTTCAGCTTTATCCAGTTTGTTTTAAAGTTACAACATCGCAGCACTGGCGCCTTCCATCGTTCATATATCATTAACTACTCCAGGGTAAACTTTCAGAACTGAAGGTCACTGGGTTGATGAGAGCC
>JAPMOB010244363.1:0-16815 GCA_029875015.1 Lepomis gibbosus | reverse complement strand
AATGAACACTTGAAATATATCAGTCTGTGTGGAATGAATGCATACATTATACAAGTTTCACTTTTTGAATGGAATTACTGAACTAAATCAACTTTTTGATGATATTCTAATTACATGACCAGCACCTGTATTGTGTGTGTCTACTTACTCTTTGACATGCTTGCGGCAGGGCACAGAGTTTCTCATGCAGGTACCGGTGAGGATGTCCACATTGTCGACAATGACGAAAGGTTTCTCCTCCAGGGTGACGATGGAGAGATGGTTCTCATCTGCATCCTCATCCCCGAAGGAGTTATACCTTGGCCACACTGGGAACATCAACGACAGCGTCCCGTTCTCCCAACGCCCCATCTGTGTGTGTGCAAAAACACACAAACAAAATCAGTAATAACCATATTAATTAAGTGTTTTGACTGTTTAATTTACTTCCTCTTTTGCAAAATCACTGTGTTTGTTTGTTACCTTCTCCCACTTCCTTTCACTATTCAAGACGATGACAACCAATTTGGGGTTGGCCTGGTAACCATCTGGAGTAAAGGATAAGTCTCGCCCTTCATTCCATACATGCATCATGTGTCTGAAACACATGGGGAAAAAAGAGAGTAGGACGCTGTTATTTGTGTTTGTTTTGCATCTGTTTGAGTGTGAGTATATGTGCACAAGCGCAGATACTTTTGAAATAACAAGTTAAGCACTCTGTAATCACTGCAAGAGTATCCTCTTCAAATCAATGCTGTCTTCACCCACAAGTGTGTGCATGCATGCCCAAGCGTGTATGTGTGTGTGTGTGCTTCTCTTTGTGTGTAGGAGGGGGAAGAGTCAGAGGCCACATAGCTCTCCCATCAAAATTCTGCATTGATTTCTCTACAGATATACTGTACGCCTGAAAGACAAGCCACTGGTGCAAAAAGGCTGCCCTCACTCTCTTACTCACTACAGTTATGTTGCATACGCAAACAGATCCTTTGCTGAAACATTTACACACTCGCTAAAGTGAAGCAGTAGAGAGGAGTAAATGAACCAGTATCATACACAGTGATATGGGATTAAGAATACACTCACTCCAGTAAAACAATTTTCAGAAGGCTGAGGATGTAATGAAAGTTAAAACTGGGATAATAGTATGAATTCGGAACGGAGGGCTGTCTAAGGAAGTTTACTAAAAAGACCAAATCACAAGAGGGACAGCAGCTGCCCAAAACAGACAACACTTTTTCTTCAATGCCTTGTGATCTTATTTATTAGAAATGGTGTGATTCGTTTTGACAGTGTCAAACACGGTTGGTCGGGTGATGCTATATGACTGAAATACCATCTGCCTAAAAATAGAATATTTCAAAAGCCAAAAGTCTCCAGCTTAACATCTGCTTCACAAACATCTCTCTATTTGCACAACAGTCCATTTTCATATATACAGACATTATTACAGTCTATTATTTATGTAAATACACATTTAATAGATGCATTCAAAAGATGCTTTAGGTGTTCACTGATTCACAGCTTCATTATTCTAAAATAATCAGCAAAAAGGGATGCTGAAATACACTGTGTTTTTCATGTGAGCAGGACAGGGCACAGGGCCATGAAGGAATAATGCATACACTCAAATATTGCGACAGGAAGTCAAGATGCATAAAGGGGATTGTTTGAGTGCTGTTTAGCATGTGCCCTGCAGGTGAAAGCTATGATAATTACACTCCAATTCAAACAGGTGGGATTTTATGTTGTCTCATCTGCGGGTGAGGTATTAGAGTTGACACATAAATGTTGTTGTCGGACAGTGGATTAGCGAGAGGTACATTAATCATCTGTTTTTACAAAGACTTGGAAACAGGCCTGTGCTCTTTCACAGCAGCTCCATTTACACTGAGCAAAGAGTAAATAAAAAGGTCCCTGTCTCCCTCACATGCAAGTACTGCAAAAATTCCAAGCAGCTCTGCCATGGGTATACGCTCTCCCAGCAAACACAAATAATTAAATATAAACCTACAAATTTACACATAAGATACACTGCTGTGCTATAAAATTGAAATGCCTTGTCATTACAGATTACAATGCTTCTGACTATTAGTGACATGTCAAGACAAATATATATTTTTGTGTTTAAAAAATCTTCATGGTGCAGCAGGTGATGCCCTTGTCACAGTGCATTGCCACAGCTGAATACATATAGCGGAAACACAGTTGCAGTCTATTCTGGGAAACTGTTGTCTCCTCCTGTTTCAGGTTTGTTACCATTTTTTGGGGAAAGATTTGATCTAAATGGATGAGGCTTGTGTTTCTGAGGCATATTAAACAGACAGATTACGCATCATATATTCATATTTATTTTAACATGTATATTCATGTCATTTTGTGATCCCGTGTGAGGTTAACAAAACAAAATTTACAGCTACATTATGTAAAGGGGGTTCAATGAGTTACTGCAAAATTGTTTGCATTAACTAGAAATTCAATGGTGGTTTTAAACAACAGCGTCAACCGCATTACAGGAATATAAAAATACTTGCTTTTGTAAATGCCATTTTTAAAATGTTGGTCCCTTTACTTCCATGTGTGGAGATGTTTTTTTATTACTGTAAGTACTTGGCTAGCCATTGTGTGAGCACTTTCTAAAAGTATGAATAAAGATGGAAAGGAGGCTCTTTCCAAATTCTTTGTTATGGCAGGGAGCATCTTTTCAGAAAAAAAGTGACAGCTTGGGGGTATGCATGGTACAGTGGTCCCATCAAATAGAATAACCTTTTGAAATGTACAACAAGGACAAACTCAGTAAAAACCTTTATCATTGTGGAGACCAAATATGCTGAGATATTAATGCCTGTCAGGCAAGAATGGCAGGTAATCTAACAGGGTTGATAGTGTCTTTTAAGTGCCAGATCATGTTGTCCTGTTCCTCTCCACCTCGCGTTGTTTATATGCACACTGCGGCAAGATTTTATCTAGACTAATGTATGCAGAATTCTGATCACAGCCTCACCACTTCCAAATCAGGGAAGAGAAATCCAACCTGTCAGTTTATTATCACAAAATTGGCTGCAGTTGTTTTGACAAATATGCAAATTCTATGTAATAAGTTAGTGAGACAAATGAGGTACCTCTGACAGAAAGAAAAAAATATTGTTCCGAAAAAGGTTTGAGTTCCTATTGAGGTCTGAGTTATATTGGATCAACCTGTCAACAACGGCGGTATTGTATATGCTTTGATATATGCTGTAATGGGCTAATAAGAGAGAAAAATGGAATAATAAAGCCACAATGGTGGAAATCACACTGTGGCTCTCATTCTAATGAGGGAACTCATAAGTCATAGTAGATGTGCAGAACCTAGCAACCTGACCTTTATGTTATTAGTCAGTTTCATATAGATTTCTGAATTAGTAATCATATTTTAGCCACTGCATGTCTCATATTCAAGATGTAGTCACAATATCACACCAAAAAAAAAACATCACAGGAAGCAATACAAATAACAGATTCTGTTATCAAGGATGTTCAGTGTGAATGTGCTTGTATGTGCGTCTGTGTGTGTGCCCATTTGTCCCTTGTTCTTGTTTGAAGGATTTGACTGTTTCCTCATCACAGAGACTTCAGAGAAGAGTACATACACACATACTTGTATGCATATATGCACACACACACACACACACACACACACCAACACATATGTACCACCCAGAGCCAGAAAAAAAAGAGAGAACAAAGCTAGTAAAAGCCGCTTTAATCCTGACTTAATGACAGTGAATTCAGTCATGGGAAGCAAGGTGCACACAAAGAAATACACAAAAATACACACACATCAGACACAAACTAGACTCTAGTTAACACAGGGCAGCAACAACACGGAGGTCTGTCTGAAGTTCAATGTATTCAGACAGCACAATGATCTCATACACCAAGAAGCCATGTACACAACAGCTAATAGTGTTAAATGTCATTAGACATCACTGTGCTTAATACTCCTGTCATCTGTGTTTCCTTTCTCCCTTCTACCCCTCTCATTAGTACATTAAAAGGAGTTATGTAAGATTGCTCAGCACTCCACAAAGACAGAGTTATGCAAGTCCCTAGACCTTGATCTCCTCACACATGCACACACAGTACACACCTGCGCAGGGCACTAGGTGGGAGCTTCCCTGGGCTCCTGTCTGATGGTGTACTGTAGCAGCTGCTCTGGGCCTCTGGCAGCTCCCCCTTCTCCCGCAGCATGGAGGTGGCTGCAAAGGAAATGATGCCCACCCCATCCCGCACCCGCGTGTCCAGCGGGTACTCCCAATCGTCATAGGACACAGAGATCATACCCAGGGGAAACATCTGAGAGAAAAGGAAAGGGGATGTAAGAAGTTGCACATATGGTGTGAACGATTCAATTTCACTTCAATATGACATATTTTATCCCAATTTTAAACATCCATATGTATCTCTCAAGCAGAAGATTAATTGGTTTGGTGTGCCTTCCTGAAATTATTCACATCTGGCTATTAAATAAGTGCGAGCAGACTGCATGACCACAAACTGGATTAATTCAGTAATTAGGGTATCACCTACACCTCAAAAATGTCAACAACAAAAAATTGAACTAAATAGCTCACTAAGTTTATCACTCTAAACCAAACTGAGCAAACATCAAAAAGTGCCAGCACACTAGACTGTCAGTCTACCCTACAATACTTTGTTTTTACATTTACATTTGGCACAAACTGTAGAATCAGATCTTTGTCTCAGAAAGAAAACAAGAGGCATAAAAACCCAACACAAATAGGAGCTTTGAGTCAAGGAGAATGATGGGCAAGGAAATGAGAAGAATAAACATTTGAGGGGCTTTGAGAAAAGATAAGCAAACACTGGATATGTGTCCATTCTTAATGTGAGGGGAACATTAAAACTGATTATACTTTAAATTATTTATATACATTTTGAAAGTGAATGTGTATGTAATGCTAGCATCCTATTTTAAGGGCTGAGCAAATGTTTTTAGGTAAAGAGAAAATAATGTAAACAAAGCAGTAAATTAAAACTATTACCAGCCACCGTAATTTGTCTCTAAACTGTTTTACTGGCTCATGGCTTAAAGGAAGACTGATACCACTCTAAATTTCAGGCCAGCAGTCCGTTAGCTTATGTTAGTGCAAAGTGAGGAAACCTAGCTCAGTGTGAAGGCAACAAAATCTGCCTACCACCACCTCTGAAACTCACTCATTGACATGTTATTTCTTATTAATTTAATCCATACAAAAACAAAGTTTAAAAATGGGTGGTTATGTGCTAGGATATTTATTGATGGGGAACAGTAACTACTTAGAGTCACCGCTGGTTAACTGGCAACTGTGCCCAACCAAGAAATAGTCTGGCATATAAACTGGCGTAAAATGACAAATTGTCTCTTACATTTCGAATTTTGTTCCTGTTTTTTTCCGCTAAGCTAACAATAGCTAAGTGCTGGCTGTAGCTTCATATTTGACTGATATGACAGTGGTCTTGACCTTCTGGAATCAAAAACACTTCTTTTCTTGTCAAACCACTCAAAAGTGGCCACCTGTTACTACATATGGGGCCTCATTACCTCGGGGGTAAAGTCTGGGTTGCCAGTGGTGAGACTGGACACAATCCAAATGTAACCAGCTCCTATCAGGCCCAAGGACCGAGCTTCCTCTAGTATATACCTGTCAAGGAGTAGAATCAGAGACTTAATAAAGATTTACTACAGACATTTGGCGAACAGAGAAACAGAAACAGCAATGGAAATGAAAGACACAAACACTCACAAAGCTTCATCCTTGGAGCAGTACAGCAGTATAACAGGACTCTGGATCCTCTTGAGGGCAATGTGTGATTTAGAGTTTGGGTCGCCATCTATAGCATCTAGAGTCACCACACTCTGCAGGTCCCAGCGCACAAAGCTGTAACAATACACCATTAAATAATACAAGGTACTTAATCTTGTCAGCTGCCATAAATAAAGGTTAGGAATGAAAGCAGACTGTGTGTGTACATGTGGGGGAGCGTATTCATTACCTGTGATCCACAGTTATCTTCAGTGTGCTGATGAAGTCCTGGTACCCCGGGAACTTGGAAGTGACAATAGAAAAAACATGCCAGTCATACTCCTCCATGATGGAAAGCATGAGCAGAGCCTCCTGCTGCAGAGCTGCACCAAACTGGAAGAACGTGGACTTCTCATCCTGCAACGACACACAGGCCGGCAGCAGAGACAGTCAGCAGATTTGTCTGAGGAACTGAATTAATTGCAGAAAAGAAAAAAACAAAAGTTTCAGTGAATGAGAGTAAATCAAAGACTCAAAACCCAGATAGAATTAAATGCATTTTCAGTTTTGCAATCAGTGAGTCAGGAGAGTGATGGCGATAAGAGAGAGTGTAAGTGTTTCAGAAATGAAGAGAGGGAAAATGGGAAAGAGAGTAAGGGGTGCAGAGATGGTGAGAGAGCGAGAATTAGTTGACAAGTGAGGCTATGCTGCAAGAGAGTGACTGCTAGCAGGGGGGTAATGGTCACATAACAGCTTCATAACTCACAGGTTTGATTCACTTCCACTCTCAGTTGCCAATATAACAACAGCCATGCATTGTCTTAAAAGCTAATTGAGCCAAATGCTGAGGGTCTATCTTCTTACTCATTCAGTATGGTGCTGTACTACTGAACTGGCTCAATGTTTAAAATGTAGAAAAACATTTTTCTGACTGCAAAAAATGAGAGCAATCTCATTTGTCAGTCAAAAGATATTCTCTATAAACTGTGGCTCCAAATTTTACACCATTAATCCAAAATGCCATGTACAGTTAAATCATTTAGTCTCAGTATTGGAAGGAAACAGGGGGTCAGCGTGAGAGTTAGAGGCAGCAGTAAGCATTACCAAAACCAAAGCAGCTATTAAACAGAATGAAACCCACAGCGAGTGTGAAATAAGTTGCTAATGATTGCAGAATGTATGTTTGCATAAAGTGTAAGCTGAGTTTCCCCCTGGGGACACAACAAATAGACAGCAACGCAGCCTATCACCCGGAGAAGAGGGATGAAGGAGGGAGGGAGAGGGAACAGACAGGGAGAAAAAGAAAAGGCTGAAGGGGGAGAGTAAGAAGGAGACAAATGCTCCAGTCTTGTGAGTGAGATTGAGATACCTGCTGGAGAAAGAAGTGTAAAAGAGTGTACTGGGGGAAAAAACACAAACACGAGAAGGTCCATCTTTTTCAAACACAGACCACACGCACACATACATGTTCTGGCAACACCAGTGCTGCAGAGGGCATCAAAGAACATGACACATTAAACATCAAAGCCCTCATAAACACACATGGAGAATCGGCTGTCAGCTCCAGTCTCTCTATCCTGTGCATATCCTGTGCATATATGCATGTAACCTATATTGTAGCTCTAGTTTTGTCCCTTAGTTTAACAATCTCTTAGCTCTGGCCATCACACACAAAGCCAGCCCTGCAGAGATTTAGCCCCCCCCCTCCACTGCTACAAAAAAGGGAGAAAACTAGGAAGGAGAGAGGATGAAATTGTACTTCAAAAAGATCTATCTCACTGTTTCCATCTGTGTGTGCGTGTGTGTGTATCTGACTGTAGGTGTGTGTGGCTTTATACTTTACTCACAAGAAAAAAAATCTCTCTCTGTGAGGCAACAGGCACATCCACAGTTTTGTCCAGATAACACCAACACACAAGCTCAGATACTAACACGCACACCCACTCACACCCTCGCACATAATACAAGTACAACTGACACTCACATAAAAATCAGTGCTGAAATAATCACTCAGTTTACCAATTAATCAGTGAACAAAACAATATGCTAATTGTTTAAAGGTTAATTACGGTTTATTGCAATAAAATAGGTCTTATATTTGTACTTTTGCCCGTTACTGTTCATCATTACATTGTCTTACCAAAACATTAGCTGAGATTTGAGAACTCAGGAATATCACCACATTGCAGCAAAGTCCAACAAGATCGTCTGAGTAGTCAGACCATCAGAAAGGTTGTAAACAAGGCAGCACCAGATTATTTAAATCATTTTATTTTTAGGTAAAACCAAGAGAGAGTGCACACAATCAGAGCGATAGTGGCTTGATAATTGAGATTGAAGCAGGCAAGTGGGGGCAGCCACTGTAGTTCAAATTGAGGATATACAATGTAGATATAAGGCTAAACTGTAGAGCATTTGCTCTTTGCTTGGGTGAGGGTAGGAGTAAAAGGCAGCTTAAAGGTAAGTTAGATCAGGGCTAAAGAACTGTGTAGCCTGTCAGAAGTTCCTAGGAGATTTACGACAGCACAGCCTGATACACCTTGCAAGGCCCAATAATAGGTCTAAACATCATTTGAAATGGCCAGTGATAGAAATGCCCACCAACTTTTGGCACATTTCTTTGTGTAAATGTTAGTTAATTCTCCTCATTTTACAGGAAAACTTCATTCGCACAACTACGGCAAGTACATTATAGGTCAAAGTTGAACCAGGAAGTGTGTAAAGTGTGACTGTAATAATTTTAATAGGTAATAATTTTGCTGTTCAACTTTGTTTTCTCTTCTAAATTAGTTTGTCTAACGTGACAGTTTGTTTAAAACTTGTGTGATTATGTTGCTCTAATATAATATAATAAGCCAGACTTGTCCTTTGGGTCATTTATCAAAATGCCAAACATCCACTGATTCTCAAATGTGATGATATGTTGCTCTTTTTTGCTGCCATAGCCATGGGTTTATTAGGTGGACAAGTCTTTTGAAAATGTCACATTGGACTGTGGGGACTTATCGCGGGCATTTTAATTACTATTTTTGACATTTTATACATTCATTAATTTAAAAAATGGATTGATCAATCGATAACAATAATTAGTTACCACCCTAATATAAATACACACATTGAGTGACCCCCAACTAAGGGTAACCACTGAGGAAGACACAAAGAGAATGGGGGAGGTGTTAAAAAGTCAGAATAATAAACTTGTAACTGTATATATAATATACTTTTGAACTTGTTTTTTGTTTCAGTTAGAGAAAGCTCTGTCATCAAGATTGAAAAGCCTAGCTCTTAATTTTACATAACATTGTGAGGAATTATATGAGCAAACACACACATACTCAGTGGCCTTTATATGGTGACAGGCTGAAGATACTGTGGGGGTGGCATTACATGTCATTTTAACATGCTCTTAACATGTTTAATATCAGTTTATATCGGTCATGGTGGTCCTATCCACACAGTTTCTTTTAAATACCTCCAAAATCTAAGGAGGAGAGGAGAGGAGAGGAGAGGAGAGGAGAGGAGAGGAGAGGAGAGGAGAGGAGAGGAGAGGAGAGGAGAGGAGAGGAGAGGAGAGGAGAGGAGAGGAGAGGAGAGGAGAGGAGAGGAGAGGAGAGGAGAGGAGAGGAGAGGAGAGGAGAGGAGAGGAAAAGTTGGAATGAACGAGGTTAAGTCTTTTTGGAAGACTGAGGGGTGAAAGGGGAAGATGATAGTTGCTGGTGGTTGCTGAATAATAAAGGAGAAAAAGAGACGTTGACACAGACCTGCATCTTCTCATCAAATCACACAAGTCCACCAAGCAGCTCACATATGAATAATGCACATACACACACATACACACACCACACAAATGTATTTCCACATTATAACCCACATACCTAGAGATTTACTGATGACATTGTGCATCAATTATACAAATACAATGAACTTCATGTACACTTTCACATCCATCCATCCACACAGCACATACATATGCGTACATGCACAAAGGACCCTCAAAATATAGCTTTACTCATGAGCCAGCATACCAATAAATAATACACCACGAAAACCAAGACAGTCTCCGACTTTGTCTCTCTCTGCCTCACAGACACACACACACACACACACACACACAAACATGCTACTTCATGTCAAATTTCATTTTTGTTTACAGCAATCAGATGAAGAAAATATGAAAGTGGGGAGAGAGCTGTACAGATCCAGGCTAATGAGGGACGAACTGACACATTTCTAGAAATTGTTGGAAGCAGTCATGTGGGCTACAGGAGGAGGAGCTGAGTCCTGCAATACAAGTAGGGAAGTTGGATGAAGAGAGAAATGAGTGAACAAAAGCTAAGTAACACATATTGAAAGGCTGGTAGAAGAGTAAATGACATGGGACAGCACAAAAGAAGAGGATTGAACTAGTATGCAGAATAATGAGAAATAGATGGGGGTAAGGAGGAGGAGGATGATGAGGCCAGCAATGTGCTATATTAATATTTAATGTAGTAGGTCAGTTAGGATGGTGCAGCTACATTAAGTTGGCCTGACAAAGTAAGCCCCCCAGTTGCTGCTAAGTACCTTCCCACTTAAGTCTGCACAAAAGTGCAAACAAACTAGTATGGCAAAATAAGAGGCAGTACTATAAATGTAGATTTTCAGAATTACATTCTGCTCAAAGTTGAGTTGTAGAAATATTCAAGTACATCCCTTCATTATTCTGGTGAACTGAACATAGTACAGAAAAAGTATTCTCCAAGTCTTTAAGGTTTCAGGTACAGATTACCAAAAAAACACCAAAAATATATTGGTAGATATTTACAGATATGGATGAGCACCACTGAGAAGAAAGTTACTGGCACAGTAGTGAATAGATATGTTCTGTCCAAATGAAAGTGATATTAAAGTGTTTCCACCATGATGAGCACAAAGAATATTATTTATGTCTTATAAAATATCAAGAGCTACTTTCTTCACAGTCCTGATCTTTGAAAATGTCAAAAATAGACAGTGGTGCATAAACAAAATAAATCTAAAATATGATAAATACGATGAATATTTGTTTGTATTGTATCTTTATTTTTTTTTTTACAATACATTGACGTACAATTAAAGATGTTAAATATGTTTTTTATCCAAAACAGATGAGCAGTCTTGTGATTGAAGTTGACTTATATTCCAGCCAATAGGCTGTTTATATGGCAGACATTTTGACTATTATGTCATTTATGTCATAAGAGGAAAATCATTTGTAATGAATAACACTGACGACTGCATTCAGTTTATGCATCATTAACATCCTTGACATTAATTACATTTGTGCTTCTCCTGCTATGACAAGTCAAAATGTGTGCTATGAAAATTCTTGTATGGTACAAAAGGGGTGTTCCGTCTAACCAGTGTGGCTCTTAACCACAGACAGAGAATCTGAATACAACTTGTAGTAGCATGTTTAATACATGCCTGAAAAAAAGATTACTGCATATGGGATGCTAGATTGCCAGGCAATCCAGTCAAAGGCAAAGGAAGGTCACCTCAGATAGATTGAGTAGATCATTTTTGAAAGCTTAAGTCTGGCAATATTGGTTCTACACCGCAGGTTAGTTTATTAGACTGATAAAAGGTAAGAACACTAAACAAGGACAGGTGAAACTGCTCTAAAAAGCAACACTGATAGACAGGACACATTTTCTGTTGCAGCCTAATTCTGTGTAAATGCTCAGCAGATGTTCTGCAAACCCTAGTGCTAACAAACACTGCTCTAAATCCATCCGCTAACAAAGAATTAGCTCAGGAAAGCCACTTACAAACAAACGCCTAGCCTAGCCTGGGAAAAGGAAGCTGCTGTCACTTGACCGGTGTCAGAAGTAACAACGCCAAAGAATATCCATTCAGAGGGAGCTGTTTATGTTACAAAAACTTTTGAAGTATTGACAGTATGGCACTTTCTTTTCAAAAAGAAATCTACACATACACGTTGATTTCTTCATTTTTTTTCAAAGTGTTTAAATTGTGTTACAACTAACTTAAAAAAACCTACAAATAACAATTTTAACAGTCAAACATGTAACATCAATCTTTGAACATTGCTGAAGATGTGGAAGTGGGACAGCAGAGTCAACAACCTCTATAGCAGAGACATAAAATAAAAAATTCTCTTGACACTAACAGAATGTAAAGGCAGGTCCCTCAATAGCTAACTAGCAGCAGCCCCTTAAGCACTGAAAGCTCTTCAGTTTAAGAACACAGAGACATGTCCCAAAGCCCACATCCACTAACCGAACATAGACTTTCTACATTCCCACGATTGACAGAGAACTATAGCATTTAGCTTGCAGACACTGGCTCCCAATGCTAACAAAGGCTCCTTAAGTATTAAAGAAGAGGTAAGTCCCAATGCTTAAGTCTACTGTAGTATTTAACAGCCTCACACTCCCCAGGCAAACACAGAATAGCATTTAACACAGCGCCGAGCCCCCAAGCTAGCATAACCTAGCTCAGACTAGTGAAGCATTACATCTCACCACTAACTCAGACAAGCATGTAATGGACAGCAGCGTGGCCATGGACTGACAAAGCGCACAGCATTACAGCATAACCTCAGAATGCAGTATGGGACTGGAAAACAGCACGTCTCTTGACACTTCAAAACACATTTTCTTCCTCCGGAAAAAAAGAGAGGTATTAAAACTTCATAAATTCTCAAAGTGAAATATTTCAATGCTATAAAATAATTGCTATTAAAGTTCCAGTATTAAGTATTCAAAAGAGGTTAAATTAAAGTTATATAGTTCCTTATTTGATTCAGATCCTTTTTGGCGTTCATACAGAAGTAGTTCACCTCTCATTGAGAGACTTAATTTGTGTCTCGGATTAGCTGCCTTGAGCATTTTTGTTGCAAAACATTTAAGTGCAATGCCAGCGTAATTTTACTTTTTTACCATCATCACTAATGGCCATAAAAACTCTGAACCCACCACTGTATTTGCCACAGTCACAAACTAATACACTGTTTTTCTATGGCAGGTTTACCTTAATTATCTCAGGGAAGTCATAAGCTCACATTTGTTTTAAAAAATCCATTAAAATCAGCTTGCAGACATATTGCTGCCTTGAAGAACGTACAGTCATCCATCATACCCATGTAATATATTTCTTTCCTGTCAACGTGCCAGTTGAGATTTTTTACAATATTGTTGGATTTTTTTTACTGTGGCAAAAACAAATGATCAGTTACTAACACATGGTGAGATTAGCAGGAGCTTAGTGATTTATTAATCTAGTGTCAAACTCCTGGTGATGTGCCAGAGATGTGCCTACAGTGTTTGAAGTTAAGATATCTCTTCCTCCGACAATCATCAACATGGCCTTTTATTTAACTTGTCTGGTAGTTTGCAATATGTAATACTGCATGTACTGAGGCTGCTAACCACCTGACACCTGAGACATTAGGCTTCAGTTGGATCAAAGCAGTTTCTTTATCAATGAAAGGCGAATTATTCATTATCTAATTAGTGAGTGTTACTGAATGGTTAAGTAACAGCAACCTTGATGTTTAGGTTGTTTCTTTCTGAATTCTTTCTATTTTATCATCTATTGTAGGTAAAAGAGGATATAACATATTTGTTTATGTGGCAAATTTTGATCATTCGAATATATTTAATTAAAATGGGAAATGGAAAATATACAACAGAGCTGTTGTCAGACTGACAAAATATAAGCAAAAATATGCAACTAACAGCCCAATTTTAGGTTGAGACTGTGAAGCCCAAACAGGCTCTTACAACATTTTGATTTAATTAGCAAAATTTTCTAATGCAGATGTTCTTAAGCACATAATTCCTAACAGCGACTGCAAAGCAAGCTGAGTAGTTGTTTTCTTTGCACTGCAGATGAATCCAAATGTAAACCTCATGACTAAATAACTGCTCAGGTAAATACATTAATTAGATATTCTACAAACAATCCATCAACTGTCCACTATGAATTAGGATCCATACTCTGCAGTGCTGACTATCACATACGGTGTTGCATCAGCATGCAAAGAATCAACTAGACTATTGTAAAAAAAAAATAAAATAAAAAAACCCATATAATTATTCAGCTGAGGAAAGAAAACTGAATTTCCAGCTGAACTTTTTGACAAAGCACATTGTATTGGGTGGTAGAAGTGCGTTTTTGCCAAGCACTGCCGGTTAAATCTGTCTCCTGAGTGGTAGCCGATGGTTGTGTGCATGGCTGGCCCTGCCTATCCAAGTGTCAGAATGCTGCTCACAGCAGAGGCTAATCACAACACCTGTTTAGGAGAGATTACAGCAGGATCCGCCAGAGTGCTGAAAGGCCTCTGCTTTATTAAAACCGAAGTGTCTGTCCAGGCTGTGACATCCACATACACACATACATACACAACCACACATACACCAGCATCTGTGTGTCAGAAAAAAATAGCATGTGCGTCTATATATAGTGTTTGTGTGTGTGTGTGTGTGTGTGTGTGTGTGTGTGTGAGCGCAGCCGCTGCTGTTTGAGTAATAATAACTGTTTGACTTATAGAGCTTCCGAGAGAAAGAGATGTTAATGTAATTTCATCCCCCTACATGGAAAAGTAATGACGCAGCCAACCCTATTCCCCCCTCAGTTTCTCTCATCCCCTATCAGTGAATGAATTTAAAACCACTCAAGAACTGAGAAAGACCCTGCATCCTCCTACCTCTGCTGGCATTGGCAAATCAAAGAATTGCCAGTTTGATATTTATAGCTGAAGTGCCTTTGGGTGAAAAAAATCCCACTTCCTCTCTTTCTCTCTCACTCTATCTCTCTGACTCTCTCAACCCACTGATGGTGACTCTATTGGACTTTAGAAACCTTAGGCCTGGTGTAAAAATGGTAGCAAGCGGTGAGTCAGCCCATCCCAGTTGACTACCTCAGCGTTGATTGCAGAACCATGCTAAACAGGCCAAGTGCCGCAGGTATGAGAACAGGACAGCCAGTCGGGGTTTGGGGTCAAAGCACTTGTCCGGTGCCACTGTAAAACAAAAGGATCTGGCTGGTATAGGAATGCCACAAGCCGGAAGATTAATTAGACAATTCACAGTGTGTTTGTCTTTCTGCTTTGAGAAAAGAGCTGCAGGCCCTGCTGAATACCAAAACATTGGTTTATCCCTGTTTTGGTTAAAATTACATTAGCCCAGTGTTTCTTAAGTTAGTTGTTGACAGCTGAGGCATTGTGTATACTAAATACCACAGAATAAGTTTATACAATGACACAGGCTTCCAGAGGGCATGTCGGTTGGGTGCAGGGTGTTTTCTGTGAGGAATGCTGGAAAGTGGCGAAGGGGTTTTGCAGCGATTGTTAGCAGGGAAAGGAGGGGGTTAGACAAATCACTAATTCTGCAGAGGAACGAAAAATGGTAGCTGAAGGGGGATTCATTCATTATATATAAGCCTTACTCAGGTCTGTGTAAGCCTTTTTAAACCAAAAACACTCCCACAACACTATTGTGCACACGCTCTTGCTTTCTGGAATACACACATGAAAATCTTGTTGCTACATTTCGTTAAACCAGCAACAGGCTAACGCGCGTTAATCCGCTCTCTTCCAGCCTCTGCTTAGTTTGTCCCCATGTGAGTCTATTTCCTCCAGTTTACCACCACTGGTCTCCTCTATTCCCCATCTTGCCCTTCTCCTCTCTCCTTTTCTCTCCAATCCAGCCACTTGTTCTCATCGCTTTTGTTCACACAACAGTCACTATCCACTGTTACACTGTTACCATGGCAAATCAATGGTCAGTCTACAGATGGGAGCAGATTAATTTCTTTTCTTTCTATCACACACACACACACACACGCCTGAACACAATGCTTTTGCTTCCCACTCTGGCATTCCATCACACTGGTAATGGATAGGTGTCGATGTGCGGCGTGGTTGAGCACACGCAGGCAGATGTATGTGTGTGTGTCTGTGTGGCCAATGTGTCAAAGATCAGATAAGTAAATCCATTTCCTTTACTAATTAAAGGAAGGCAGTGCTCCCCAAGGAAAAGAAAGCGTACAGAATGTCAGAGTGTGGTGTGTTAGATGCGATAACCACATAAACACACACACACACACAGTACTTCTGCGTGCCCTCACAAGTGCACAGACATACTCACATATGCACAAATTACTTTTGGCGGTGTGTATATTATCTCTGCTGTGCATCCATGGGGGTGGTTTGTACATGTGAATCTGTGTGTGTGTCTCTCAGTGTATGTGTTAGTGTCCATTCAGGGAGTTAGAGCAGCTACATGGCAGATGCTTAAAGCCAGTGGCTATTAGACAGCAGAGCAGAGATAATAGGCTATGGCTGCCATTACCTACTACGCCCTATTAGCCAGTACCCAACCTGGAGACAAACAGACAGACACACACAAACGGGGCAAATCTGTACTTATGTATGTATTTTTATGTTTGCATCTGTGGGTGTGCGCTCTTTAGGGCAGCGCATGCTAGGAGAGATAGATGAGAGAAGAAGGGAGGAGACAGGAACGATAGAGAGGAAGGATGACGGGCTAATTTACCAGGCCTCCTATTAGTGAGACAGATCTTTTCCAGATGGGGAGGGAGGGAAGGGGAGGTAAGGCAAAACTCTGAGAACGCGAGGAAGCAGGGGAAGTGCTAACACATTCAGAAAACAAAAGTGCATTACAGTCCGTCTAAGCAAGAAGATGAGCTGCGAGTTGACAGGGAGGGGTGTGTGTGTGTGCAGGAGAGAGTGACAGAGAGAGACAGACCAAAAGAAGGAGAGAGAGAGAGATATGGGAGAAAACCCCTCCATGTGAGATTCAATAAAAAGAAACAAGAGAAGAACCTCAGTTCCAATATCTGACTGGCTGCGGCTGACTTTCCTTGTGTGCATGCGTTTGCTAAGGAGAGTGCGAGTATGACACACGTCACATGCCGGCTCTTTATATCCATCTGTCTATCCATCCACCCCTCTTCCATCCTTCTGTCACCAGCCGGTTTGATGCTGCAGCTTTCGATGCAGACTTTGCCAACGTGGCTGCTCCTGCTCGATTTGAGAGCTGTG